>JAHBCN010001207.1:0-67500 GCA_019359885.1 Listronotus oregonensis | reverse complement strand
TTAAGAACACGAAAGGGTAGTCGGGGTGCTTAGAGTGTATCTGTGAATAAAAAGTTTTGTGCTTTTTTTACCGTCCTCTGAGCATCAACGCAACCGACTGTAAAGATGCAGTAGCAGACTTCTGTGGAATCAGTAATGAAACCAGGTAATCTTTAGTGACAAATCTCTCTTTTCATTGGGTATGCATGATGGTCGATCAGTGATAAGAAAGCGATGTGATTAAAGACTTTATTTTAGAAATTGATATGGAGAGACATATTCATCATACGGTAATTATAGCAGTCCTTCCATTTTTTAAGACGATAATCCAATTTTTAAACAAAACCACACCGCACCAAACATGGTCAGAATAACCATAGACCTCATGATTCACCACCTATGTAGTGTACGATGACCCTTAAGATCATCCGATCTCTCTCCGATCGAACATGTGGGGACATCTTAGGTTGCAGATTGTTGAACTTTTTTTTTCTTATTGAGCAGAGGATTTTCCTAATTGTCCCGTAAATGTTTTTCCAGCTGTTCCTTGACGTGCACAATTTGACATTATGTTTCCTATAATAAATTCTTACTCTATTTGCTGGGCATATACATTTCTGACCTCTTTCCACCTAGGACAGACGAATAGAGTATGTTCGACATGATATATGCCATCGCAGTTGTTACACACCTCTCTTCAACTCCTCTTCTGTCATATACCTACTTTCTGAAGCATCCGTGTCATGATAGTGCCTGAGTTAGATAGTAGTCCACTTCTCCATAGGGTCGGTCGATGCATGTGGTGCTGCATATAACATTTACAAGTGAACTCCTCCTGCTATTACTCTTCTTTTTGAAGCCCCTGGTCTGCCTAAGCAAGGCATAAGGCACAATATTGCCGCTACAGTTTTCTCGGCTTTATCGCAAGTGCGCTTAATATGTTCTGTAAACGTGCAGCCAGTATCAAGCCATACTCCTAGATATTTGATGGGGGGATATGGGTATTTTTTGTGTTTCTTGTATTGTAAATAGGAGGGGTCACGTTTGCCTTTTGGTAGTAAGAAGTGCAGCCTCTGCTTTCTCTGGAGCGAAGCTAGGTCGATTGGCCGCTAACCAGTTTGAGACTTGCGATAGGACTATATCTGGAGTATCCATTAGAAGTTGCTCATCTTGTGCCACAACAATCAGCGCAATATCATCAGCAAAACCCAACTCTTGCCGGTACATCAATTTTAAATGGATCATCATATACAATATTTCATAGTGTTCGGCCGAGTACCGATCTCTGCGGCACACCACTGTTTCCTTCCATGGTTTTTTTATCATTTATTCTTTAGGATTATCTTTCTTTGGGAGAAGTACGCTGCTATAACGTTTATAATGCTTTCTTAAACTCCGCTTTTTCGAAGGTTGTCAAGGATAATTTGCCACGATGCAGCCTTCCTGGCCACTTGGATAATGCTCACAGAGTCTAACGTTTATCGGCCTTCTATAAAACCGAACTGTTTTTCTGCTGGTTTTGGACAATGCTAGCTTTCCTTCCACATCCATAAGGCAAATTGGCCTATACGGGGACGGTTGATCGAGTGCTTTATCGCAGACTTTTGAATTTACAGCATTCCCCTTAGACTTTGGTAGCACTAAGATAAGAATTGGAGTTAGGGTGGAATGGCATACCCTAAAATCTTATAGACCACGTCATTAGATTAACAGCAGGCGTGTCTGTGTGTGTATAAGAAATCAAGGGTGTACTACGTATTATTAAACCTAATTCTGTTATGGATTCTCCGGTATGGCTCAACACCTAATCTTGTATTAGCTTTTGTCTGCTTTACGTATAAGCGTAAAGTTTATAAAGTATGTGTAAATGGGTGTTTTCCTTTCTTTGTGACTTATTAAAATAAATTTGTTGTATTATTATTTCATTTTTTTTTTAAAGTTTGATAATGCAGCTTGTTCACTTTATTTTATGTGTGGAATACAGATTTAAAAAAAATAATAAAAAAAGAACAGTCCCCTAAATACACAAACCGCCTTCAAACTCTAAAATAAGGGAGTGGACAGTAAGCCTTAATTAAAAAACTTCAAGAGGCAAATATCTATCGAAAAAGCATGTGGGACTAATTGCGTAAAAATATGCAGGACTTTCATGAATAAAAGGTTATTTAAGTGAACAATCTGGAATGAAATTTGACTTTAAAAAAGCCGGTGCAGCTCCGTTGGGCAAAAAACTAATTAGTTTGAATTTTAGATGTTAATTGATTTTTGGAACGTTTGAATAAGTGCGTTGCTGTTTTTTGCCTTTATTGTTGCTTTCATTATCCTAAGTGATTAATATCTTTTTGCTATGAAGGACAAATTTTAAATGTATTTATTTGACATTTGGCCAAGATATCTGCGCATATTTTAATTTCTAAAGTAATTTTGTATAACTGGTTGTTTAATAATTTTTGTCATTCAATAAGCGTAAATGCTATTAGGATAGTCGTTTTCTTTTTCTAGAAGTGGTAGTACTTTATATAAACACGTGTAAAATTCCATGTATCTGTCAATTTATTCGTATATTTACTGCTGTCAGTTGACGTTCAACAGTATTTGTTTAAAATGAAATAAATTGAATATGGTGCAGTGATAAAATTCTAATTTTTGGAAGATGTATCAGCAAATTTGAAAATCTTGTCCGCCATATTAGATTCGCTATTTTTAATTTTTAAAATTGACCCCAAATTCGTAATTAGCAATCTTTACGAGTAAAACACATTTATACCAAATCTGTTGTAAATAAAAATATTTTTGAAATTTGGTCCTCCATATTGGACCCGCCACCTTACATTTTGCAAATCTTCGGTACCCCCAAAACACTCGAATACCAAAATTGGCACAAATCGGTTGATTTTATGAAAATAATTGTTTGTTTCAGATTATAAAAGAACGTCACGTGACACCTCAATTCTAAATGTGGATTTTTATTTTTCATGGTCTTTTTCTAATAAATGTACATTTAAAAAATTAAAAAAACATTTTTTCTTTAATTTTTGCTGGTATTTTTTTGTGTGGTTTTGGAGTCTTAGACCTGTTTTTTAAAGTAAGAAAAAAACTGTAAGCTGATGGCAAAATTCTGTCCACGGATTCGTGTTTGGAAAGTAAAAATGCATGCATAATAATCATATATCACATTTCTGAGTCCAATACTATTCTTTTTCTTTTGTAAAAATACCACTCTTATTATTGAATTTTTTTGGACAAGCTGGATATAAAAGTTCTTAAGAAACGATCTGATTTACGGAATAAAATTGTTTTTCAGCAAGACAACGCACCCTTTTAACAGCTCAAAAAAAAACATCGCAAAAATGAGTGATTTAAAGTACGAATAATTGCAACTTCCACCCTATTCGCCAAATTTAGCTTCCTCTGACCTCTAAATGTTCCTACATCTTAAAAAATAAAGGTACAGAAAACTACTCGAACGAAGAGGTAATATCAGCTGTAAATTTTAACACTTCTTCGGACTTCGGAATTCTGACTTTAAGGATGAAATCTGTAAATTAAAAGTTCACCGTAAAAAATGTATTAAAGTTTAGGAAAAATATTAAATAATAAAATGTATTTTAAATCATAAGACTGTGTTTTTTTATTTTTGTGTATTACATAAAAACTGCTTTTTAACAATATATTCATAATGATATTTATTTGTAAAGTAGCGATATTATGACCTGTCTTCTAACAAGGTATGAAATAAAAAGTTTTATGGAGAAATGTGTTATAATAACGGTTTGGAAAACCTTTTAATTTGTGATTTTATGATTTCGGGACTCAAAAATAACACAAGTCATGCTAAAAGTTTTATTAAAAGCATTAAATTCTGGTTACAAAAAAAATATATGCCATGTTTGGGACCGCTGGTTATTTATTTGGTATAATCGCCTAGAATATTCCTATTATTTCTGTGGCAAATAAACAGTGTGTATCACTGTTTTTTTGCCACAGAAACCCGCGTTGGTGTTACTTTGCCTGTAATTGTCCTATTGAGTTTTAGTTTCTTTGGTTGTTTTTTTCCCAAATTGTTTTTTAAAATTTTCCCTGTTGTCTTTTCATGTTTAATAACATACCTGTTCTTTTACATCCCTCCATTTGAGATCTCAATATTACGCAAAACATCGTTTTGCCAGTGTACCTGTCTATCTTTTTATCTTACTCTCGAATGCAATGAAATAATAATTTATAATTTAGTATACATGTAATACCATTGTTTCTGCGCGATAACGCTTAAGGAAGAGGGAGTAAGAGGGGTACAAGTTAAATTTTCCGTAATTTTGTTAAAAAAAATGAGCTATTAAATATGTGGTTTTATTAAGTACTGCAGTGTAGATATGTTGTTATAAAAAAAGAAAAATTAAGTTTATACACACGGATATAAAGATTTAGAGGTTAGGAGTGCACAGTTAGGGCTCGTTTCGGTGACTTCTAAAAGCGATGCATAAGAATGGCACTTTATTTTACTGTATAAGAAGCTGCCCGAGGAGAAATTAAATTAGCTAATACTACTAGAAGGAAAGTCAAAATATTTTATTTATCATAAAAAAAGTGGATGTGTTAAGTAAACAATATTAAAATTTAAACACTATTTTCAAGCAACATTTGAGACTTATCTCCCCCGTATGTATAAGTAACATGAGATGCAGATTCGTTTTTAGTTCGTGTTTTATGCAGACGGTGAAAAGGGACTCGACAGCTGTCGCCAGCCGGACCGGGCACTATAAGTCCACCGACACGGATCGAGATATAGTTTTCTATGACAATTTTGGCGTTTTCTCCCTGCTCAACCTAAATGGAATAATAATTAATCTTTTCGCTTTTCGCAAAACCCACTGACCGTATACCGTGTACTCTACTTACAAACAAATACCATTTTTACATTTTTCGATAAAAGGGTTTATAAAGCTTCTTTTCTTTGTTAAGTTAATAACACCAGATCGAGTTTGCGCAATCGATATTCCTTACCAGAATTTAATTACATTTCATGTCCGAAATTTCTTGTAATAAATGAAAAATAAATAAATACTTAATATCCTTAATTTAAATAGGAATATTTTTGTTCAAACATAAAAAATATAAAATAGTGTTACCTTGCTTTGCTTTATTTTAAAACGAATCACTAAATGTTAAAACAAAAAAACAAAAAAGTGGTTTTAGATATACAGGGGGAAGTTAAATTTTATATTAGAAAAAGTTTTATTAATCACCTCTTCACCTCCACCTCCATAGTGTGACACATCATTGCAAACAGCATACAATTTGCAATCCAACCGTACCAAAAAAGTTGAAATCTGTGAATGTAAAAGCGAGTTAGAAGAAAAAGTTTTGTGTTAACAATAAGGAGTTTATTGAGTTGAGATAAATTATTTTATCAAATGCTCAAAATAGGCGCCCTTGTTGCCAAGACAATAATAAAGCCCGTTTTAAAATTCCTTGCAAACTAATAACTATTTATTCATTCCCTAATATTTTTGTGGTACCTCAACAAATTGCGTACATTATATTGAAATCAAATTTTTAAATGTATTACCAAAGGAAATTAAAAATATGCCTTTTAAACCCTTTTTAAATATGTCAAAATTATTTCAAAAGCAAAAACTTTTTAGAATTTTAACGAATTCGCAATATATAATTTTAATGATCATTATGTATAAAAATTTAAATAAGCAAAATTTGTAGTGTGAAATATCTATTAAATTGATTATTTTTTATGTGATTAAATCCTACCTCGTTAAATTTTACTTTGTATTTTGTTAACAACAAAGAAAAAAAGATGAGCTTTTTATATTGGAGGTAATTATAGCATTTGATAATAATTTTAAACTTAACTCAAAGGTAAATTTAAATTGTATTTTTGTATAAAAATAATAAAAAGTTTAAATGTAAATTTTAAAATTGATGTTTTTCTGTCTTTATGTTGGAGGTCAACAAACGTGTCCAACTGTAAAAAAATATAATAAGATTGTCCTTGAAACTTAGCTTTAACCGTAGTAGAAGTTTTAATTTTGTGACTGTAAATTAAATTTATAAAATAATTTTAACCATAAATATAAAAATAGTAGTTCCATGATACAAAAAAAAGTTATAATAATAACAATAATAATATTATTACAATTTTTTGACAATTGTAAAACAAAATATTTTGTTAATGGTAGGCAGTAAATTTATTGTTTCATTGTTTCATTGCTTCAAAGCACGGCAATAACAAAAGTTTTTAAAACGTTAAGGTTGTTAGGATTGTCATTTTACCATCATTACTTTGAAATTTAGTATCTTAATTTTAAAATGGTGTATACTCTAGCAAAAACAACAGAAGTAATTTTCCTTTATGGGGCTAATGATCGTTGCGCGAGTAGAACCGCCAGAGTATTCAATGAAAGGCATCAAGGCAACGTGGTAAATAAGTATGTGATGTAATTGGTGCGTAAGTTTAAAGAATTAAATTTGTATGCAACAAGAAAACTATAATGGGTAGGGCTGTAGAAGAAGCCTGCCAGATTGAGGTACTAGGACAGTTCCCAATGCGTGCACACGATTTTAAATAAAAATACGTTTTTTCATATACAAAATTCAAATTTTATATAAACACAGTGAGACGATTGGGAAAAAAGAATACAATTATGCGAATCAATGTGCCAGCGAATTTGATGAAGACCCTCATTTGATTAAAAATATCTGCTTTACTAAAGAATAAACTTTCTTTTTAAATAGATTAGGGATGTACAACTGTGGATATTGGGATAATCAAAATTCGCACCTATTTCAGGAAAGTCATACCTAATTTCCAGAAACGATCAACGTTTGGGCAGGTATTTTTGGAAACAAACTTATCGGGCCATTTTTTCTGAGAAAAAATGTAACTGGCCAAATGTATCTTAACCTTTTGGAAAATGTAATATACACCCTTCTATGGTCCAATCTTTGGAAAGTCAAGTAAGAGAGGGGCTCAGTGAACAGTTTCCAGGCAAATGAATTGGTAGACAAGGTGCAATCAAAGTTCGCCAGAAATTTTAAAACAGGCTTTACTATTGTCTTGCCAATAAAGATGCACATATTGAACATTTGATAAAATAAATTATTTGAACTCGATAAACTATTTAATATTTACAAACAATTTTTTTCTAACTCACTTTTGCGTCCACCGATTTCAAGTTTCTTGGTATTTTTGAATGGAAAGTTCTATGCCGTTTGCAATGTTGTGTCACACTATGAGGGTTGCGATTTGACATATCAAAGTAAATAAAACCGGAAGTGATGAGGTGACTGATAAAAGTTTACCAAAAATGAAATTATACTTTCCCCAGTATATCTAAACCGTCTTGTTACTTTGCTTTTTTTTAGAAATATACTAAAGGTGGTTTGTTTGGAAATAAATATACTGTACATATTATTTACTTATTTTTATGGTTAAGGAACAACAGACATGGCGTTATGTTTAAGCAAAAAAAAATGGTGGACACACCAGTGACAGATTTCCTACAGATCGTCAGTATGTAAGAGATAACGCTTTTTTGTGTATCCCCACTTTTACAAGAAAGCGTCTTAGAGTACCCGGCAGTAAAAGATTTAATACAAATAATAAATGAAGGCCCTTACACAATTCTAAACAGCTTGATACAAGTAAAAGTAGTTGTAATAGAACTAAGAAAACCACAAAGACTTGCCCTTCTAGAAATTACACCACTCCATCTGCTGTCACGAAGACAATGCTGGACCTATTCCGCCTTATTTAAGGAAGTTAAAAGACCTGCTCCATTTATATAAACCAAAAGGATATTGTTTTTACAAACAAGCGTCTTTTTTAAGATGATTGCTGTTTTGCCATCCATTCTAGAGTATTTCTTGGTAACGTGTCCATAAATATTATTTCGGATATTTTACTAAGAACAGAAGAAACTGTTGAAAGAGGTTAATTAACAGGAGTATTAAAGGTTAAATTGGCAGGAAATTGTTAAGCAAAGACTTTGGATTATTCTCAAGGGGGTAGAAATACTTTCATCTCTGAATGTTGGGACTGAAAAAAGGTCACTATGGAAGTTTAGGACTTTTTATGCGATTATTAAAACAATTTTTGGCCTTTAAGACAGCTTAGTCAAACTGGTTTTTGGTATGGGATTTTAAAAAACTTCTTTTTGTGTGCTTAAATGGATTAATACTAACCATAGTTTATGATCTTAGGGATAAAAGTTCCTTTTGAGATGGGTAACATATGCATAATTTCAAATTTTTACATAATGAAGTTTTCATCACACATAGACGGACGAACTTAAAAGCGTCTTTTGTTTTAAAGCAAATTTTATACAAACAAAATGTATTTTTATTGATTATAGAAAAAAATAGAACATAATTACCAGGTGCAATATTAACCTTTAAATACATATTGTGGTTTCATTTTATGCTAAAATAAGAATAAATAAGTAAACATTTTTTAAACGTTCTGTTTGTTGTAAATACTCGTACAATGGTTTAGTTTTTCAGATAGAAATTATTACCTACAATCTTGGTAAAACGTTTGGAAAAGTAACTCTAGAAAACGTATATTGATTTTACTACATCCCTAATTTAGGAGTTTTCGATTAAGGTTTAATACTGTCTAGATTGGCATTTAAGATTATAAACCCTCTGCCAATTATTGGACAGATCCCTTTTCTTTTGTAATTGAACGGAAGGCGCTACCCCTTATTTTTATTAGATAGGTATTGCAAACTATACTTTAAATTACCCTTTTCAATATACTAAGTGGCATAGAACTCGAAACACCCAGTAAAATTTATTTATTTCGATAAAATTCTGTATACATTGTTGCTTTGACAAAAATAAAAATTGTCAAGTTTTTTGGTTTTAGTTTAGAATTCCATTTTTTTTTTCTGAATATACCGGGTGTTTTTAGAGGTGGTGCCCCTGTAATATTTTTGTTTTGTAAGGTAAATATTAGGGGTGTGCGAATATTTGAATTTTCGAATTATTCGAGGCGAATCAAATACGAATTATTTGATACGAATTTCAAATCGAATATTCGAATAATTTAAATAGTTCAAACTATTAGAATAGCTTAAAATATTCCCAAATTGAAAAGTTTTTTCTGATTATTTAGAAATGGAAATTGATTTTGGCGGCAATTTTAAAAGGTTTGTGATAATTTGAAATTCCCAGTGTATTTGAATGCAACTTGCTAATATTGAATCCATAATATTGGAAAGTTGTTGTGTTGGTTACTGACAACATACTGAAATAAATTAAATTGGGTAGTTTTGCCAATTTTTTTTATTATTAACCTTAAAGATTAGTCTTAAAAGAAGTTTTGTGGAAAATACTTTATTTTATTAATTAAAAACGAAATTTTAAATCGAAAGTTTAAGCGTTTCGTTCGCATAATTATTTTTAAATAGCTATTACGACTCTTATCATTAGCTTATAAAATGAATTATTAAAAAAACTAAATTCTAATTGTTTGAACTATTCGAACATTTTAAATTATTCGAATAGTTCAAATAATTCGAATAGTACGAACCAGTCGAATTCGAAATTCGAATCGAATATAACTATTTGTTTCGATTCGATTCGACAACTATTCGCACACCCCTAATAAATATATTAAAGTTGGTAAAAGTTAAAAAAATCTTAAATTGTTTTATGGCTATCTAATTTAAAATTAACCGTTCCAATGTAGTCATGGTACTCTAGATTTAAATATATAAAAGAATTAATTATATGAACCAAATTGTCAAGAAACTACATGTTTTATATGTCATTATATTCAAAATGTCATAACGTATCGATATAAGAAAAAATATACCGGTTGTGCCATTTAAAATTTAAAAGTACTAGACAACTAGACATAGCCGGACAAACCGTAATAAAAAACAAATATATAGGTCACATATTAACATATCTGTGAGAAGGACCTGGTATAGCGATTTGTCGTTACTTTAAAAACTACTGTAGAAACTTACATACTACTAAATCTTATTCCAAAATACTTTAAGTCTGGTTTTTTAGCAATATATTGACCGTCCAGTGAACGTCCAGCCTGTTTTATTCCTAATTAAGCATGTGTGGAATATTTTCACATTTTTACATCAACGATTGCTGATGATACTACCCTTCACTTTAATATTAAGTTTTTTCAGACAGTCTATAAATCTGATTTGGACAACAAGCGCAAGGTAATGCAGATATCCTTTTTACAATTAGTTATGCAGTTTTTAGGATGGTCGATATTTTTTGAATGCATTTCCTCATTTTTGACATGCACCCTTTTACATTTTTTTACTAACTCTCAGGTCACTTGAATAATAATGGGTGTTTAGGTTTTTAAGTTACTAAGTGTTATTTCCATTGTTTTGGTAATAATATCATGGCATAAGTTAAATACGACGAAATTAAAATGGCTTTAAAAATTATTCACTTTTATTTTTGCATTTTATCAATAATGGACAGCAGCGTTTATTAAGTGTGGTTTGTAACAATCAGCCTTTAATTTTCCATTAAACACGATTTATGGGTAACCATTTGAGTCATGTGAAATGGTGTTAAAAATATTTATGTGCACATTTAGGTACATAGCATACATAAGAATTTGTTTTTATGTTTGGTAAATATTTTTTAATACAAATTAAAGATGGATTTTAGATTTCTATATTCTTTATTTTTGTATTTAATACATTTTCATTGGCAAATATCTTCAGCCACTATAAAATAAAAACTACATAAATTTATATATTTCAGTGTTTCTAGGCCTTATTAGGCAATTCTTAATAATTATAAAACATGTGCTTATATCATAAATTCTTTAAAAAATCATTATAAAGAATATTAAGTAATTCAGTAGGTTTTGTCGATCAATAGGAGATGGATAGGTTTGTCGTTTTATTTTTCTTAAAAATGGTAGGACTATTTTTTATTTCATGTAGATCTGTCAACTCATTTGAATGGTATTTAAAACTGTTTTTAAGTTAACGTATCACAGTATTTATTTGCAGTGGAAAAAATTAAATATCGTGCAGTACTAAAAATTTAACTTTTGGAAAGTGTAGCATCAAAATAAATTCATCAAGTATTGCTAAAAGTATTTAAGGACTCTCTACTTTCAATTTAAGTAGTATAAAGATGGGTTGCTAAGCTATAAAGTTGTCGTACAAGACACGGAAAGGTTGTCCAAAAAGTTCATCGACACCAGAAGTCATAGCAAAAATAAAGGATATGGTTTTGGAAGATCGTGGATTAACCGAGAGAAATTTAGTAGCAAATTTGTTAGATAGGTAAAGCAAAAATTGGGCCAACATTTTGGTTTTTGTAAAACTGTATGCACATTTTTAACAATGGAACAAAAATACATTTAAATGCGACTTTTCAAGCAACATTTAAGGAAGAATAAAAATGTTTTTGTGCATTGTTTCATTTATAAATAAGACA
Source organism: Listronotus oregonensis (assembly GCA_019359885.1). Classification (NCBI taxonomy): domain Eukaryota; kingdom Metazoa; phylum Arthropoda; class Insecta; order Coleoptera; family Curculionidae; genus Listronotus; species Listronotus oregonensis. The sequence continues at coordinate 56,070 of JAHBCN010001207.1, read as the reverse complement.
TGGATCTACTACAATAGTTCTTAATTAAAACAAGATCTTTAGAAGTGGTAGGAACCCAGTGCTTTAGCTTCAAAGTAGGAAATAGACAAAGAAGGAGTAAGCATAAGTTGTATGGGAAGTAAGAGGATTTTTTTTCTGAATTATATCCATGCTGGTAAAACAAAAAACTTAGATTATTGTTGCAACCTTTTGACCATCTGGATGTTAAAATTCCTAAAAAAAACTGATTTACAGAAAAAAAATCATTTTTTATCAGCACAACACACACTTTAACACAACCCAAGAAACTATCGAAAAGATCAATGAATTAAAGTACGAACTGTTGCATTAGCCACCGTATTCGCTAAATTTAGCTCCATCTGACTTTTGGCTGTTCTCACATCTTAAAAATTTATGCGTGAGAACCAATTTTTATCGAATGTAGAGGTAAGCAGCCAGGGAAGCGTATTTCGACAGTCTTTCGGATTTTTAGTTTATGGATAGAATCCATAAATTAAAAGATCACTAAAATGAGTGTGCAGAAATAACATTGAGTAACAAAATGTATTACAAACCATAAACTTGTGTCTTTTTAATGCAACAACAAAACCTTTCGAACAACCCAGTAAAGTTCTGTTTGTAAAAAAAAGTGTGGAAATTTCTCCATCGAGCTAATCCGCCACTGAGGAACACTGCATACAAGCAGTTAGTTGCAGAAATTTTCTTTCAACAGAAAACAGCTGTGCAATATTTATGCATTTAGCAATTAGTTACATTTCATACACTTGAAAAATAATGTAAGTGCCAAGAGGGAAACAAGTAAGTGTAATAAAATATATTGCTCGCCTGGGAAATTAATATAGAGTGTCTTAGTCTCGACCTTTCCCGGAACAGACGGCTGCTTATTTTTCACAAGCCTGTGACCCAGTGCATTATGGGGTAAAAACTTGGGTTGTTAGACTTAACCCCAATGAAATATGACTGTTTCTTGTTTCTTAATTTTTATCTTTTGAGCTCCGAACAAATGCGGTTCTTCTTACTTAAAATACACCGCGCGTCAAGTGAACTGGATAATTCTGAAATTTAGGTGCGTACTTTCTTTTTACGCGGCAGGAATAATAAAATGGAATTTCAAATATATTTTCTTTTTATTTGTTATGTCCTTAATATTCAGGTAGTACAAAAAAATTCGATGTTATTTTAGACGAACAAAATTTAACCATTAAAGAACATTAATTTTTTTAGTACTTTCGATATACGTATCACTATAAAAAGGTAAAACTTGTTTTTACTTTGATACATTATTTTTTCTGGCATAAAAATTTGGGATTAAGCTTAACTTACCCTCCTCTTCAAAATCCATATTATTTTGATGAACGCTCTTTATTTTTTAGGGGTGAAAACTACCCTTTATTGTTTAAACCCATAAAACTATATATTAAAGCTTAGGATAAGTAAAATTTGACTCAAATAAGTTAAAAAAATTGTATTTTGTTTCTTTGAAACATTTTTTGAAATATCTCAACCTATATCTTAATTAAAAAAAAATATTTCCCCTTAAAAACTAATATATTATCACAGTGTTTTGCAAGCAAATTTGGGATTAAGCTTAACTTACCTTTCTCTTTAAAATCTCCAATATGCTGAAGGTTGCTTTTTAATTTTTAGGGTTGAAAAATATCCTTTAAAACTTTCATATTAAAGCTTAAGTCACATAAAATTGACCTTATATAAATTAAAAAAAGTATTTAATTCTTTAAACATTATTTAATATATTTTAACCCTTGAAAATTAACTCTTATTATGATTTAATAAATAAAATTGTTTACCCTAGGAAAATAATCATATTGTAACAGATTTTGTAATTAAAAATGTTACTGCTTAAAGGTATTACTAATTTAATCTCCCACCCCTTACAATATTGCAATGCAAAAAATAGTACAAAACCGCGGCTTTTTTTACGTTTTCCGAGAGCTATAAGGTCTAATGGATTAAATCTGTTTAAAACCTTTACTTTTTTAAAGTGGTAAGTTTAAACGGCTGAAACAAGGTAGTGCTCATCTAAACACAGACGTTTTAAACGTTTATATCTCACCAAATTTCCATCATACAGTAAAATAAAAAAAGCAAAATGTTTGTAATTTAAAAAGCTACAATTTAATAACTTGGTGATTTTTATGTATCTTTCTTAGTTTTTAAGTTATTTTTAAGAAAAGTCATTTTTTATCAAAATTCTAAAATTTGATTTTCATTTGCAGCTCCTTCTTTCAAAGCTAAATCGGTTAAAGTTTTAGAATGTATTTATGATACATGGATAAAGAAAATTGAAAAAGGGGGCTACATTTTAATTAGGGTGATTTTCTAAGATTTTTGCGCTTAAAAAATTTTGGTCTAACCTTATTTTAATCATAACTTACTCAACTTTTACGATAAATACCTTTTTAAAAAAAAAAGGTCTTTGCAAATGCTCAAAAAAGTTATTATTAGTTTTCCTTGGAAAATACGTAGAGTTTGCGTTATTTGCTTGTGAAAATCTGAAATTTCCTGTTTGATGAATAACAGCTAACCTGTAACAAACCACAACTTGGTTTGTATTGGTCTTACAGCAATTGCAAAAAATTTTATTCGTTTTTTTAAAAGCTACAAATTTGTTATTTACAGTTTTTTGATAAAATGCATACTTATCCAGTTATTTGAAAAAAATATACTACCCTGCGAACCTACTGTTTTTTGTGAAATCAGTGTATTTAACAAAATATAATTTTTGTTTTAGAGAACTGGGTATCTACTATATTTTTGAAGCTCGTTATTAAAGAATCTAAGAAACTTTGTTGGGCCGGAACCCTCCTTAGATTATTTATTTTTAATATAAGTTTAATCTTTTTTTTGTGAAAAACCCTTGTTTTAAGATTGCCAAGAAGTATAAAATAATATTTGTTTTTAAACATAATGCTAAATTTTGTGACCCCAAAGAAACATAGTTAATTTTTGTAACGGTAAAATTAAAAAAAAACATTATTTAAATTTGGTAATTTCTCGAAAAATTTAAAACTACTCGATCCACTTTACAATGAACGTTTACGAATTTAATATTTAAAAAATAACCAGGCAACATAAGTATTTAATAAAAAGAAAAGAGTATTATTAGGGGTTAAAATAAATTATTACTTTGGTAACCGTTAAGATGTGTAGCTCCACCTTTTTTTAATCATAAAAATTTGAAAAATATAGATATCGACCTGTGTTTTTTATTTTGTTCTACTTTACGGTAGATTTATGAATCTTGTAAGTAAAATAAAAAAAATCGGTGTTGTTTTTTATTTGGAAAATAAAAAAATGGGTATTTTTCGAGTTTTTCGTCAATAAAATGCATCCATTTGAGTTTAGCAATTTTAAATAATTTGTTACATATTTTACGTGTAAATAAAAATCATTTCAAAAAAACATAATATTGGTTTCTGGATGTTTCAAGTATTTAAAAAAAAAATTGACGAAACATTCACATTTTTGATTTTCCTAATCTATTTTTAATGAACTTTAAAAATAAAAATATTTGACAACTCAAAAAAAATAAATCATGTTGATTTTACATCCCAAAATAATGAAATCACACATCCAAAAAATTACCATAACTTTTTGTTTTAAATCAGTTTAAAGTAAGCAAATTAAGTTTTGTTCTTTACGTACATAAAAAACACATTTTTAAATTATGTTGGTCAATAATTTTTCATTTAAAAAATACCTTTATAGTTTAAATATCATATTTTTTTTGACACGCCATATTTTTTTTTAATAGGTTAAAATTAAAAATCCTATCGTTATTATGTATATGCAAGAATATGCAATTTTTTTAGAAAAAACTACTTAAAAATTGTTTAATAAAATTTAAATTGTTTAAAGATTGCCATCGTTTACGAAACCTTGGAGAGTACAACATATACACTGTGACCCAAACTGCTTGTAATTACGAACTTTGCGGTTTTCGCGATCCGGTATCAGTTTTTCGTGAAACTTTGAATCCTGCAAACAGGTAAACAGAATTGTGCCATCTTGCTTCATTCCCGAGACACAGGATAAAATAGAAATTTTGCGTTTTTTGGCGTGGTATCATATTTCGGGCCCCCTGTATTTTTGGTCCTAAAAAAATCGCCTTTTTTTCTTTAAAATGATGTATCACACTATGCACATCTGACGTAAATTAACCCTTAAAAATGCAAAATTAAAAGAAAAACGTAAGTTGGCCATGGAAGTTTGCCATGGAAACAAAAACCAAAAAACTATGTCAACGTTTATTAAATGTCAATCATACGAGGCAGCGGTTATTTCGGTAAATCTTCGGCTTTGGTTGAATTCGTATTTCTAACAGTTAGGTAAATTAATAGATATTAAGAAAAGATAAATAATTTTATAAAAAAAATAGGTATGATATGATGGTTTGTTTCATTAAATGTTATGAAAACAGTGATTAAGCATCTAATTTATATTTTAACAGGTAAGAAACAAGCGATTAAATAATTATTATGATACCTACTTAAAAAAATTCCACTTTAAGTTATGGACTATTTCAAAAATTTTTTTATATATCGTAGATATTAAGAAAGGCCGCAGCCAAGCAAGGCCATTTTTCGCCGAATTAAATTAAATTTACTTAATTATAGTTTATTTTCAAAGCAAAGGGCTAAAACGTATAATAAACAAAATGACAAGAGCAATGAGATTGCTGTATTAGCATGTGTTGAGGTCAATCACACGAATTCATGTAGGAATATTAAAAAAACTGTGGGGTGCCAAAATCAATGATGCAAAGGATATTAAGAAAATATAAATATAAACCTTTTAAAGTAAATATAGTGCAACAATTCCTGAATGCTGCAGAAAGGCGTCTATATTTCAAAAAAAGGATCTTCTAAAATTTTTTTTAACTACAACACTGGATTCTACGTAAAAATATCTATCTATAGCAGTGTTCACCTTTTTTCTACCCCACAGGGTGTCCGAAATATGATACCACCCCAAAAAGCACAAAATTTCGTTTTACCCTGTATCTCGGCAACGAAACAAGGTGGCACAATTCTGTTTGCGGCATTTAAAGTTTCACGAAAAACTGATACACGAAGGTTCTATCTTCACGGGTTACCAAAAAACCCTGTAATTACAAGCAATTTGGGACACAGTGTATATGTTTATGAGACGTTTTTTTTAATCATTTGTATAGCCACACCTTTAAATATGAACATAAGGTTTTGAAATACCCCGTATACTTAACAAAATTTTACCATAGTAAAATAATAATATTATTTCTTTTGGGTGTGTGGGTTAAATAAAGATGGTAATTTGCTTTGAATTTAGTGGTAAGTAGTTCAGTTACAATTTTGGCAAATGGTCCAGTTTATTTATTCAAAGAATTATTAGGGTTTGCTTTAAAGATCATGAACTGCAACTGAATCGTATAAATAAACAAGCCCGCAAAATTCCAAATCTGCATTACTGGCATTACTTAGCAGTAGAAAATGCTTTAAATAAAGTAAATAATTATACAGGACGCTGAAAAAGAAGGCTTAGTAATGTTTGAAGGTGGGTAGAATAAGTTTACCAATAAAAATTGGTTTTAAAGTTTCAGCCCGGAAGTTTTCTTGTTGTTTTTTGAGATGTAAAACAGCCAGTAGTCAGAGGGAGCTCAATCTTGCAAATAGTGAACGTCGCAATAATTTTTACTCTAATTTACTGATTTTTAATAATAACCTAAGTTTATTGTTTTACCAGTTTAAAGTTAATTTACAAACAAAATTACTTTTTATCAAAAAAACTAATGGTAACACCACTGTGGCCGATTTCTGGACCTAAACTCGCTTCAAAGCCAAGCTTTGATTTACGATTATAGTGGTAGATCCAAGGCTCATTTATTGTGATGAAACGACGCACAAAATTGTCACAACTGTATTTAAAATAGGTCTCACACTGCCTAATGTATTCCTTTAAACTATTAATTCTCTTAAAGTTAATCGACGATCTTTCCTGATTTTTTGCTACGATTTTTAGTGTCGATGTACTTTTTGGACGTCCTTTACGTAGATCGTCTTTGAAACTTGTACGACCACGTTTAAATTCAGCAACCCATCTTTCTACTTTGAAAAGTTTTAATACACTTTTAACGACTGTTTATAAATTTGTTCTGGTGCAACACCTTGTAAAAATAAAAATTCTATCACTGCACGATATTTCATATTTTCCATTGTGAAAAATCTCGAGACACGTTAATTTTGGACAGCTATAAATATACGAATGGGTTGACAGATCTAAATCAAGCTTTACAAGTATTTCTAAAAAGTACTAACATTTGTAAATAAATAAAACGATCAACTTAAGAGCACCATCGTCTATTGACGATAAAACTAAATTGGTTACAAACTTATTTTAATCGTATGTAAAAGAAGACATCGTTATTCTCATTAATTCCTTAGGCTATAATTTTGAAAACTCATTCCTATGTCCATCTGTTTATACAGGGTGTTTTTAAAAAGTGTGAAAATACGGATTTTGCGCAAACGCAATTTGAATTAAGGCGTTAAAATAAATTGCCATGATTGATGAACAATAATTTTGATGTTTTCTACTAAATAAAGGTATACCTCGTTAGAGCTAAGGTTTTGAGCTTCCTTATTTTTTGGGATATTTGGATGTAATTTTTTGATTTATTGCTTAAACTTACCATTGCACTGCATTGCCAGAAGAATACTGCTTAACATTACAAAAATATATGCATAACTTTGTTGTTAATATTATTCTCTAGTAAAAAGAGTCAGTAAAAGATTTCTCAACAACAAAAATGGACATCCAAATATCCCAGAAAATAAGAATGCTTAAAAACTCTGGGAAGTTGGAGTTATTATTTAACATTATGGGGCAATTAAATTTAGTGCATTTGCCTTAAATTACCTTTAATTATTACCATAATTTAGACCAGGCCATACAGAAAGTGATTTTTTTCAATCCAGATATTTCAAAAACGGCTGCTCAAATCAACATTTACTACGTTAACCTTTTAAGGTAAAAGACGTTAAAGAATAAAATTTTTATTTAAAAGTTAATTACATAGTGGCATAAAAAGTTATTTTGTTTTAAACGTGTGCAAGGTACTGTAGGCGGTGCCCTCTAAATTTTACAATCAAAATTAAAGCAAACTCCTTCTAACCCAATATCGTGACAATACACCAAATATTAATAAAATAATTTGAAACCAAATTGAATTTTTGACACTCTATCGGCCGAGTGATGATCGCGTTGTTTATTTTAGCAATGGACTTAGCAATTGTTAAAAATTAACAACGGTTTAGAATGTTTAACAAAATGTCAGATCTTGACAGGTTGCCTTCTAAATTCATTGAATAACACTGACAATGACGTTTTGTTAAACATTCTAAACCATTGTTAACTTTTAACAATTGCTAAGTCTATTGCTAAATTTAACAACGCGATCATCACTCGGCCGTATATCTCCGAAATAATTTACAGGTAAGTTCGGTTAGATCGTCATATTTTAGCCTTAGGTATTTATTGTAGCATATTTTCCGCACCTTTAAGAGACACCCTGTATAAGATTTATTTATCACAGACACATTTGGATTAGACTTAAACACACTTAGATTCAGTCGATCGTCATGTGTTGATAAATTCTGTTACAGAACCCTGAATGCGCAAGCCCGACTCTCTCTCAACCAGTTTATTTTTAATAAAGGAACTAATAAATATAGAGATATGTATAAATCTTAAAAGGAGACTTTTTCCACGATAACAATAATTTCCGTAAGAAAGAAAAATAAAAAGTAAAGGAAGTAACAAAATGGGAATTGTAGCTGATCTTAAATTCTGCGGATAACGGCGCTATTTATTTTTTTAGTAAAGCTTTTTATTGCATATTTAAAAGCTCTTTGTGTACTGAATACGATAGTGTATAACCTTAATGAATAAACAACAGTTCTAAATTATTTTGAATTGAAAAACATGAATAAGGCAAAGATAAAGACTTATAAATATAGATTTGTTTTTTAATAAATGTTTCTCGTAGGTAAACCGTAGATATTTATTGAGCTTCTTAAAAATCCCCATTTTTTCGCTTTATTTATTCTTACTAATCATTAATCTGGGATTAATTCACAAGGCTGCCTTAAGGTGTTATTTTATCTTCTTAATGAAACCTTACCTATTAATTTTATTAAATTAAGCGTCGGCCTTTCTTTAAGTGGGTATGTTATAAATGGATTTGAATAAAGAGATTACTTATGACCTGCCATTTCTTTTAACTATATTTTTTCACATACAGAATGTACGGCCAAAAAATAGGTTACAAGTTATACAGGGTATACCAGGGTTTTAATAATAAATTTTGATGTTCGAATAAATACCTTTTTTACGAAAAAAATATTCTCTAAAAATATGTTAGAAAACACTTCAGTTTTAAGATCTAGGGAGTTTTGTTTCAGGTCAATTGGATAGTATTTTCCAAATGTGTTTAAAACTTTAAAAGTTATATTAATAAAAAGTTTACTTATCCAATGAAGTTTAGACAATAAATAAGATGTATTTATTTATTTAATTATTAGTTTAACAAGTATTTAATAGTGGGGGTTAGGTAAGATTTTTTTAAAACTGAATAAAAAACTAGGTTAACCAGTTTTTTACATACATAAAATAACCTTAAAACTTATTTCAAAGACTGTTACAATCAATACTTAGTGAAATATATTTATTCAGGAAGTTAAGTAATAGCCTTTGTAACTGAAACACATTTGCACAAATTGTTCAAAATGAGAACCTTTTCTTATGCATAATTGAAAAGAAGAAGAAGTTGTGCTAACGAGAACGGCAAAATCGGCAAAAAATATTACCTTTTTTATGTAAAAAAAACTTGGCTTCTTATTAAGTTCGTTTCACAAAATCTTATGACTGTTTAAGTTTGTCACCAAAAACCTGGTTCACCCTGTATAAATATATGTCCAAAAATCCTTAGTTACTTAGTTACAGATTAAAAAAAGTTAATTAAAATTAAATTTAAAAAAAATGTGTGTAAGTATCTCAAAGTCTTTGGGTCTTTAAAACGTATTTTTTGTTATTAGCTACGAAGTGTTTAAACAAAAAACAATTTTTATTTGTCTAAACATTGCACAAACTATTAACGTACCTAGTGGGCTTTCGCTTTTCCTTGCTGATTCTTACAAAACTGGTCCTGTATAGCTTCTCACATTGGCACCAAATATGTTTGGATATTTCGTCTCCATCTAGACGAAACTTTCATTGGTTGGCTTTTGTCAAGCTGGTCCTTTGATGTGGTTAATAAGCCTAATTTAGTTGAGATCACAGGTAATTCCGTAGACACTAAGCCTATGAATACCTTTTTTAAGACTTCCTGGGTCAATTTATCTGTCTCTACATGTACTGGGTAGCGTTCATGACCCGGAATCACTACAGTAAGTCTTTAGAACACACTTTCTTACAGCAGATTTGGCTTAATCTAATTTTTTTATGGCCTCTTGACTGCTTGGGTAGATAAAAACGTTTTTAATTTTGATCATGTTTTCTCTAATCTTTATGGAACAGTATTTTTAAATTAATTATTTAAAATACTGTAGTATTGTGTCCGAGGCTTACTAATTGATTTATCTCCTGGGAAACTTATTCGGACTGGGTATTAACTGTTCCGTATGTCAGATTGGGTTTAGTTTGAGAAGAGCACTCTTTTTAATATTTTCTATCTGCTATAATGAGCCAAAAGTGTTTTTTGAAGCTGAAGCATATTTTTTTTTGTCAAGGGCTTTTTAACAGAAAAGGGTATCTTTTGATTTTTTTCTGTATCCTGGCTTCAGGTTGCTTAAAGCGACAGTGCCGCGTTGTCTTAAAATTTGTAATAAAATGCAATACCTACACGTGCTACTTGGACACCTGAGGAACCTAGTACTTTGTCATTATATAAACTTTCGTAAAATAGTTTTAAAAATAAAAAAAAAACATTATGGGTTAAACCTAGTCCTACAACTACCATTATCCCACTTTAATAGTCATTATCTGCACAGGAAAGCTGTATGGGATTTAAGTTTATATACAATCTTTTTATCATTTTTATCTTATTTGCGTTTTTTCTTTATTTAGCGTAGTAAAAAAATATAAACTACTCAAAACGAAAAGGAGTCACTACTTCAAAAGCTTATATTCCAGATAGTTTGTAATTGAACAAAAAAATTATTTTACGATGACAATGTATAGATTTCAGCCTTACTCGTACAGATGTAAACAACATTTTTTTTGTGTTGTTATCCTCAGAAAAAAATTTAAACATTTTAATGTTAAGAATTCCTTATCAGGGCATATTAAATTTGCGTCTGTTTTTATCAGTCTTAGTTTAAATTTTCCAGTGAAAACATAAATATTGATGTGCTAGGTAAAAGAATACGTCGTAGAGTGTACCTAAATGAAATTGAAATCGCTAGGGCCGTAACGTTAATTCAGGAAGGTTATTCCAGAAGAAGAGTCGCAGAAATTCGGAATGTGAGTCGGGCCGCTATAAACAGAGCATGGACTCGGTATTTAATTTATGGCATTATCAGAAGAAGGCCCTATCCTTAACGTCAAAGGGCCATATCAGCTCGAGAAGACCGTTTAAGTCTGTGGGCGATTAGGGAACGAACCAATACTGCACGAGCGCTTCAAAATCAGTTAGCAGCCACAACAGGGACCAGAATTTCTGATCAAACAGTACCTAATAGACTTCATCAATCTCAGTTGCGTGCTAGGAGGCCGGTTAGAGTGCCTCGTTTAACAGCAGGGCATGGAAGAGCTCGAAGAATTTTTGCCGAAGCACATCGTCATTGGACAATACCACAATGGAGTAATGTTTTGTTTACGGATGAGTCCAGATTCTGTTTACATCACAACGATGGACGAGTTTGGGTATGGTGACGACCAGGTGAGCGGTATTAGGACTCAGCTGTGCAAGAAACTGTTCGGTTTGGCGGAGGGTCTATTATAGTATGGGCTGGTATATGTTTAAATGAGCGCACTGACTTAGTGGATATTGCAAACGGTTCCTTAAAGGCATTACGTTACTTAGAAGAAATTTTAACACCACACGTGATTCCTTTTTCGGATAATATGGGAGCAGATTTCATATTACAACATGATAACGCTAGGCCACACGTGGCTAGGATAACAACAACTTTTTTAAATGACCATAATATTGAAGTTATGGAATGGCCGGCTAACAGTCCAGATCTCAATTCCATCGAACATCTGTGGGATACATTGGGACGAAGGTTATTGGAGCGGCAGCCTATACAAACCATCCACCAACTTGAAGAAATACTTATTCAAGAATGGGAACAACCACCCCAGGAGTTGATCAGAAACTTCATTGTGAGTATGCCCAGTCGTTGTGCTGAAGTTATCAGAGTCAGAGGAGGGCATACTCACTACTAAGAATAGTTTTAACATATTGCCTTATTTAAAGTTGAAAAAAATAAAATCAATATTTATTGACTTATTGCAATTTGACTTTTTTTCCTAAATAACACATCCGACAGGTTTAAGACATTTACAATTTTAACAGTAGTCTTTTACAAATAGAGGAGAAAACGATAACTTTTTCAAAAAACTATTACACAAAAAATTATTTAAATTTTTTCAAGTGGCTCCTTTTTCGTTTTGAGTAGTTTATTTAGGATAATATAATTAATTTAAAACAGCGTTTTGCTTTGTTTAAACTTAAACTTTGTGCAATGTTAAATTTCGTAATCCATATCTGCTTCAGTAAGAGCACTTTGAGATTATTTTTAAACGAGAACAGATCAAGAAAAGAAAAAGAATAAGTCAAAACAAGTCAAAAATGAGCACGATTTGTAACAGATAATACTAAAGGAGAAGCTGAACGGTATTTCAACCCCGGATGTTATTTTTGAACTACCCTACCTCGACTTAACCGCCGCTCCATTGTATTTTTGCTTTATTGGTGTTTATTTTTTGATTATGCGCTTCATACGGGATAAGAATCTTAAACAGACAGTTTTATAACATTTTTATATCATATTTACCCTAATTCACACAACATCCGTTTTGTTATTTATATTCTTACCATTTTTGTATACATAATAAATCACAGAAAACATAAAAAGGTAAAATATATTACGTATTTTTTAACGAAACTAACAACTCACGCATCTACTCGTAGTAAAGTCTTATAGATTAACGTAAGTTTCTCTAAAATGTGAGCCAATATAATTACTTCTTTTGCAGTTTTCAATAGAGCAACACAAAATGTCACTCTTATGCATTCTTTTACAATCCATCTAGAAAATCCCCGAGTTTTCCACTTCGTTTTCTAAACTATAAAATCAAGAGGTCCATTCGTTTTCTCAAAATCTTAAAATTTATAATTTTGCGTTAATAGACTGCCTCTTACTTTACTTTGATTACATACGTTATATTAGTATTTAAGTTGTGAGCCTTCGTGGATTAACCTGAGATTTAATAAAATATATAAAAATAAAAAAGGAAGAACATCAATGTAAAAAACAATAAAATAAAATATTAGCTAAAAAAGACATAAGTAGGTAATATAAAAGATACTTCCAAATATTTTCGCGCACTAACTTTTAGAGGCATTTAGACCGACCTTCGTGCTTTGGTTTTTTTAATTATGCTTTATCTATTTTCCTAAGCTCTGCAAGTTCTATTTATTCGTATAACAATCACCGTCTGTTTTTTATTAAAACCTCTACTAAAATTATTTTAAATAAAATACAAATCTTTCTTAAATCCAATACTATAAATAAGAATGACTAAATTTACTTAACTTAAAACCGACAAATTTTAACACCTTTTGAGATTAAGACATTGAGATAATCCCAGCTATGATACATTAAATTTAGTTAGAAAACTTTGTTGAAATTTAACGGACTTAGGTGAGTTTGTTGAGGTTTCCCAGTGATTAGGCAATTTAATACATCAGCTCGTACAGCCAAAGTTTACGACGAACAAAAGCCATGCAGTTTCGAAGCTAAAGAACTGTTGAATACCGTGCCTTTGGTCTGCACCTATTGAATCTTTTGCGCTGCAGTATATTTAGCTTATAATATACTGCCAAACTTGCAGGAATCGTAGCCCAAAATGTCATTTACTATTAATATTATATTCTACAGATAAAGTCGCTCTTAACTAATGAGCAAATGAATACAGAGTGTGGTTAATGCAGCTTGATCGCTAAAAAATATGTTCATTAATTAGTAGTTTCTATTTAATTGAAGTCCTTTCTGTAAAATATTTAAAAATAAATGTTTTCCTTATGCTACTGCGACTAAACGTCCGCACTAAATTTAGTATAATAAAAGAAAAAGTTATGCATTCTCGTCTCACATATCCTGTCTCTTTTTGTAGGTCATGGATTTTAATTCTTTGTTGCTGTTTATGTAATGTTACTAATGCATTCTTTAGCAAAACAGTGGAAGTGAATTACAAAAAATAAGTTTTCGTAATAAACAGTGACGGACAATAAGTTGGCCCATGTGGAAAATGCTTTTAATAACATTTATTTTTAAAAATGTAATGTGCTTAACTCGGATAGGGTTCGTACCAGAACAATATTAACGAAGAGTCGATAGACCAAACTTAAGCTTATTTTAATATAATCCAGATTTTTCTTTGATAGTGTAGATACTCTTAAACTTAAAGACCTGACAAAGTTTAGAGCTTCTTCAGATAGACTGTAAAGGGATGCAGGTACTTTCAAGTACAGGTTCGTTATGCTTCATAAGGAGCTGCTGGGACGGAACTATGTTGGCATACAAAAACTAACCTTTAAAAGTATGTACCCTTTTTTATAAAATAAATTATGTATATAAAGTGGACAAATAATATTATATTTCGTATATAGGAGATATAATTATGCATATATGACAGGTCAATAACGCAATATGCACCTACGTTAGACTCACAAGAATGGAAAAATAAACTTACCAACTTTGAATTATGTATACACAGTAACTGTAGGGCAGAAAAATACATCTCATACTGTATAAAACATGATTCTTAATATTTAATAATGGCTGACGGTTTCGGCGTGATAATTTTTGTATGAGGCTGCCAGTAAAAGTTTATGGAAGCAACCAGGCACGGCATTTTAAAGGGCCGACTGAAGAATTCATAAAATTGCTGGTGTAACAATAGACCGCTCAAACGTGTGTCCAGCATGGGCCACACAAGTCACAAAAGCTTCCGAAAATTGCTTTTTTGGGATAAACCCATTAATAATTTAGCCGATGTGATTGACATTAAATTAGACAACAGATATGCTGTTCCCTGTTCGCAGAATAGATATTGTCCATGCATAAAATATGATGCTATCAAATCTAAAGTGTTATAATTTTTAAAATTAACGGGTTTCTGCAAAATGGACACGGCTAGGCAGAATTTTAAGGTCTTGAATTATTAAAACATATTTAAGTGGTCCTTTACTAGAGGCGTCACATCGATAGTAAAATATTTTGATAATACAATGTGGTCAAATGGGTTGTAATGTTTTTGAAAGTAGAATTTAGAGGTAAAATAGTTGCTGCAAAAATATTTATTGCATACATATTATTTTATTTTTAAACCTTAAAGATAATTATTCCACCACTTAATGTTATATATTTGTTATAAAATCATGCCAAAAAACAGTATGGATTAAACAAAATACCGAAGTCGATGGCAATGGTGTCAAAAAGAAGTAACACACATTCAATTGCCACTACCAAAATTTAGTGCCCTTCTTAGGCACTAATATTTGGTAGTGATTTTTAAATAGGTATTACTTCTCTTGTTAACTAAAAAGAATCGGCCTGTCATATCATAAGAAATTGTTTTAGTCTAAACTAATGTATGTCTTAACTAGTTAAATGCTTTTAAAATATCTGTGTTCATGTCATTATTTCGTTTTTTTTTAATACACATTCATGGCATTTTTGTAACCCTGTGGCCGTTTTTAAAAATACCATATTCGATAAAAAAACTTTTTTAGTAGGGCCCAACACACTCCATTAGGAAAATCAGGTGACTGATATTCCAAACACGTAAATCGTTTGCTTTGTTATAAATACTAATTTTTATTATTACCAACAAAAATAAAAAATATTCTCCGCATTATACTAATATAATATTTGTGTCATATCTATATAACCTATATTCAGTTATTACAAAAACACTAGTATAAATTACTTTACTCTTTGCAAATGCCACGCAAAACAGTTAAAGGTTTGCATTTCGTGTTAATGATTAAACCGCAGTAAGAAGTGTTAAGTATTGTCATTGATTTATTCTCCTTGTCAGTTCAGAACAATCAATCTTCGTTTCCAGAATTTATGCATGCCGTATGGCCATTGCTTAGTGAAAACCTATCGCGTAACGAAAATTAAATTACGATAACGTAAAACATTACAATATAAATATTTTTTAGGTAAATTGAATACTTATAATGTTGTTAAATGAATACATTGATCACGTCTACCTGGAATTTGCTTCTTGGGAGATTAAGCGCTTAAACTTTAAGTGTACAAACAGGGTTCTATTGACCAGACATTGCAAATTAATGGATCCGTTAAGAGGTTAGATGTGGTAAAGTAGTAAGATAATGCGTTACCATTGGTTTGCCTTGCCACAAAACTTAACCATTAGTATATATTAGCTTTATTGCAAACCTTACCCCATAAACCTGCTTATTGCCTGCTAAACCCAACTTGAATTTACGAAAAATACTCTTTCTAAGTAAGTTTCTAGATAGTACAATATCTAAAAATATAAAAAAGTACAACGGATCGTAAATATTCCTTTAGCTACAACGTGTTATTATAAAAACGCAAACTACATTTTTAAAAAAATAGATGGTTTACTTTTAAATTTAATATTAATAAAATATAGTATATGTCAATTTTTTTCAAGTAAATTAACCTGTAGTAAAATGCTTCATATCTTTGTTTATATATTGACGCAATTCTAGAGTAAATTTTAAGGAGTGGTTCTCTTACCAATTAAATATTATCTGAAGTCAATAAATCCCCTTGAAGTTAGTTGCGATCGCGGCTTATTTGGCTTGAAATTCAGCAACAACTCGTCGAATGACCTAAATCATTTGGATTACTCAAATTATTTAAACGCACGATCTTTGTGAAATGTGGTAAATGCTCAAGACTAAGAGATATTGTTTGAATTTACAGGACGCTTTTGACTGCTATTTTGATGCAAAATTTGTTTTATTACGAATTCTGTAAGCTAAACTGGTTCTGGATTTGCGTTGCACTTCAGCAATTTGCCTTTAAACATTCTTTAAATTACTAGGTAAAATTTAATTTTTTACAATTTTTCAATTATAATTTTCATAACCTAATATTTTGTGATATGCATAACCAGAAAAACGTATTTACTGTTCTCACAATTTGGGATTTTATGATACGCAAGTAGTGGCAAACAAAATACACATGACCATAAATCAACAAACAATATTATTTCATTTTTATTTGGTAAAAAAATAATATGCATTTGGGTTATGTTTACAAATGGGTTGTTAACCTTAAATGCTCAAATTTATTTTTATATTTAAATTAACCTTTGTTAACAAAAACAGTATTAAATGTATCTTATTTCGACAATTTTCCATATAATTTAAGAATAAAGACACATATCTTTTTTTTGCCGCAAAGCGGCATTGAATTTGCTTTTTGCAGTTATCTTTTTGTGTCCTTTAAATCTTTAGACATTCATGAGTAAAAAAACTGCTTTAAAGTAATTACTACAACTAATAAAAGTTATTTATAGTAAATTTAAGACGTTCTGTATTCTATTAAAATAAATATAAAGCTAAATTAAAATGTTAAATTACTTATCCAGAGTAATGTCACCTATCGATTTCCTATTTAATAGAATCTTCATCTTAGCCACCAAACGACTTAAGATCCGTGCCTTATTCCCCACTATTTAAGGCCATTGAAAAAGAAAATTACAAAAAGCTATTAAAAGTTAGCATTGCGGTTGTAAGCAAATATCTACCTAAGCTTGGCAAAACGGTTACAAATAAATCAAATTCATCATGTTTATTTAGGGAATATTGCAAATAATTTAATATAGTGCTCATGCGTGGCAAAATATAAAATGCGTATATCATAGGTAGCAATTTTATTTAATTATTACTTTTATTGTAACTTTAGAACCATAATGGCGAAAATAAAAGGAATAAATTCATTATTTCGTAAACCCCGTATATTTTTGAAAAACGCTCGGACACGTTGATTTTTAATTTTAATTGCAAATTCTGTCAGATTTTTTTTTCTTGTGTCATTGGTAGAAGCGTCATGACGTCATCGATGATTTTTTTAAATGAAAACGTAGTTAATGCGGTACATCATTTGAAAGATCTTTTTATTCTCTATTCCATTCCATCCAACCATATCAATACTTTTTAAAAAATGACGTTTGTAAAGTGTCAAATATTTTTATTATTACAATTAACATTCTTGTTTAGAAATAACAATCAAATTTAAACCATATGCTTAAATTAATAACCCTCAGTAATGATACAATGAGATAGGCGAGCTACGAAGTCATCCTGAACGTTTTGAAAAACTTCCGGAGTTATCTGCGCCATCTTGATCCGTATGCGTACTTTAAGTTCATCGATATTATATGGTCTACTTTGGCACACTTTACTTTTCAAGTATCCCCGTAAAAATAATCAAGCGGAGTGAGATCTGGCGACCTTGGTGGCCACTCGATTGATCCTCTTCGCCCAATCCACCTATCTGGAAAAAGTCTGTCCAAGTAGTTTCTCACCAAGACCGCACAATGGGGCGGTGCACCATCT
Organism: Listronotus oregonensis; assembly: GCA_019359885.1. Classification (NCBI taxonomy): domain Eukaryota; kingdom Metazoa; phylum Arthropoda; class Insecta; order Coleoptera; family Curculionidae; genus Listronotus; species Listronotus oregonensis. The sequence continues at coordinate 38,219 of JAHBCN010001207.1, read as the reverse complement.
TGCTGCAGCCACAAATCATTTGAATTTGGGGACAGCCGATTTAGTTTTGGCATTAAGAAATTTTGTAGAAATTCTAAAAATCGAAGACCTGGTAAAGTTTCATCGAAAAAGTATGGTCCTATAATTTTATGATGTATTATTTCCGCCCATACATTTTATTTCTCATGGAATATGATACTCCTGCATCCAATTTGGATTTTTTTTAGCCCAGTACCGACACGTCTGACGATTTACATGACCATTTAGAAGAAATGTAGCTTCATCCGAAAAAAGAACTTTTCTTAAAAACATTGGATCTCTGTTATTTTTTTCCATCATAATCTCGCAAAATTGAATGCGTCTATCAAAGTCATCTTCCAGAAGCTCCTGGACTAAAACAACAAGAAAAAAAATCTGACAGAAGGCGCAATTGAAATTAAAAATCGACGTCTCGGAGCGTTTTTTAAAAATATACGGGGTTTACGAAATAATGAATTTATTTCTTTCATTTTCGCCATACTGTGTATACGCTTTTAACCATATTTTTTTGGTTCATGTTAAAGTAGAGCCAATAAAATTAAACTAGATTTACAATGAACCATAGATCCCGGAAAAAGATATCCATACAAGCATTTTAGGCGCTTTTATCCCGGTGTTATTTTTTTAATCAATTTTCTTTCATTTTGTCAACGATGTCTTAGTATTAAAAGATAACAACGACGTAAATCGAAATTTTTTGCATACGGATCGAGGGGGCCTTATGAAATTTCCACCAGTGCGTTTGTTTTAATTAAGAATAAACATGTTTTAAGCTCTTTTGATAACCATTGCAAAAATATGTCAGAGTAAATCTTTTGTATTAAAATATGTTATATTTTACAATTGGTTAAAATATTCTAGCCCGCGGATATTAATGAACAAATTGCGCTTTAATATTTATATTGCAAAAATAAGTTATTAAAATTATATTCCACATTTTATTAAAAGACACCTGATGCTTTTTCAAACAATAATACAACAACTATTTTTATTTACCCTATTTAAAAAATAATAATAAAGAGAAAATTTAATTTAAAATGTATTGAAGGCTATTTAGTGGTTAACATAGTGTTTTATTTGTAAAACAAAAAGTAAAAACTGGACACTTGTATCATTTTTTATCCAAATGCAGCTTACGTGTCTTTTTAAACAGCCTTAGTACTGGTTACTATGAATATGGCATGGGATAAATGTTTAACCATTTATTATTATAGTACCAAATCAAAAGATTTCGGTTTTCCCACTTTTGCAAATAATGCAGTGTTGCCAAAAATGACTTTATATAAATAACTATAGGTGGTAGATTACACTTTTCAGTTAGGTTATAAGACCACACATAAAACCACATACTCGTCGTCCGCGATCCTCTATGTAGTAGTGCTCTTGGTAAAATCTTTCTTAAGTGTTCTAAAACTAATTAGAACTGGCGCTGCTTATTAATTTTAAGTCATTACTTAGCCCTAGCGGGCGACAATAATGGCTGTTATATCGATTTTTTGATCTGGATAATATTACTGATGACCCAAAAGCAAGAATATCGTGTTTCCAAAAAAAAAAGAAATTAATAAATATTATTCAGTAAGTCCTTCTTCTTTAAAAGATACCAATATATGGCTTTCAAATTGACAGGATCAGAATATTGCAAAATTTTTATAGCACCGTAAGTAAATTAAATGCAATAAGAGCCATGGTTTCCTAGGTCCTAATTTTTTTTTTAAGAACAATTTTTTTGGGTTTAACTGATCAGCAACTAGTAATGATGTATATGTTGCGACAGGTGTTAATATAACCAAAAATAAACTTACTTAATTTTAAGAAAATTAAAGTTTCCAAACTCTATTAATTCAAAATTATTTCGTAGATGCTATAAAGCGGACTGGATAACTTTGTTATTACAAATAATATAATAAGCTAAAAAGAAAAATATATTTTAGTCAAACGTATTGTAGTAATATAATTTTTTGTTTGTATTAAAGGACTGGTAACCTTGAAGGTAAGAGTAATATTAGTAAAATAATTTTACGGTTTACATTTTTTTTAATTCCAAATTTAACATGTTTTATAACAATGTTTCTTCTTTTTCTAATTTTTTTATATACTTTTTAAAAACGATTAGTTTTAATATCACCCTTTAAGATATGATACCACAGTATTAAATTAAACCTTACAAAATACAATTCTTGATCTAAATAAATGCAGATTATTATACGTACTGGACTCTTGTGATATTACCCTAAAGGCATTTAAATATTAAAAATGCTTCATATAAAATATTTTTTTACCTTTGTTTAGTAGTCTAAAACTTGTAAGATCTGTTTAAAAAAGTACTTAGAGTACGTTATACAGATTGGCAAAGTTCAATCTTGGTGTACGCTTTCTGTGTAGCGAAAAGGGATATAAATTAGGAATACCTAAGTGGAAAAAAAAGCAAAACATATCGTCTCATTGCCGCATTTCTTTATTTATTATAGGTGTTGAATGGTATCTCCTACTTTCAAATGATTGGTTTGGAGAGGCAACTTTTAATTTGATTGGTTTGAGGGAAAAGGTGGCAGCTGTTGGGAACATCGTGGATTGTTGTCCTGCTTCAATATGCAATAAAACGTTTTTATTCACCCTCTCAATAAAACGTTGACCCAAAATCCTTAAAAATTAATTTGTATCAAACAAAATATTTAAATATTCCCTATAACTAAAGAAATATTGTTCACGTGGCTAATGTACAATTTTTGTTTATTTCTTTGTTAATTTCTTAAATGAAGACAGAATACTTTAGGTAAAAGTTGTTTTTTTATTTAATTCTTTTTTGTTGAGCATTAGTTTAAATGCAATTAAAAATATAATTTAACCAAATATATATATATATATATATATATATATATATATATATATATATATATATATATATATATATATATATATATATATATATATATATATATATATATATATAAATCTTTATAAAATAATTATAAAATACAACGCAGAATTAAAATATTTTCGCCAAAACCACTAACTAGGATATTTTCTTTGAATTTTATTTTATTAAATTACACAAAGTCAATTAAATTTATAAATATATTAATTTAGTAATATGCACGAATAATCCAAAAGTAATAACATATTTTTAATTGGACTTTCTAAACTTAATTCTTTTTCTACAAAATTTATTTAGTTTCAAAGAAAAAAAGATTTTACTTTATGTGCTACTTTGTTAATTATTCAAAACCAAATTTATTTTTTTTTATTTATAATTTTATATCTTTGAAAAAATAATTATAAACGCTGATTTATGCACTGTAAATGGCTGCATATGTTGAAAAGGGGGGACACTTTTTATATGTACTAAAATAGTAAAGATGTATTTTTTTCTAAATCCGTTTTATTTATGTAATTTTTAAAGCAAATTAAGCTATTATTTAAATTAAGTAACAAAAAAACTAAATGACACGTGAAGCTTCGGCACACTTTAAAACTTTTATTGCAAATTTCAGCTTGCAAATTATATATCATATTTCACGACAAATTCACTCGCTGATTTTTATATTGGAAAACTTTTATAAATTTGCTTCAAATGCTCTATACGATATTTCGCGACTTTGCAAATATTATGTGACTTGTACTAGACAAATGTAGAAAATTTTTTATGCAGTCTAAATCTATATTATAACCGAACAAATATTTTAACATGGTAAATCGTATTTAAAAATGTTAACCACTAGAGAAAATACAATAGGAAAGATCTAAATATATAACCAAATCGGAAGTGTACGGCAGGTGACACATTTATTCGATTTTTTAAGTGTTCAAATAGTCCGTTGTTAGACGAGGTATGTGACAGCTTGCATTGTCTTGTTGAAAAATGATCCGACAGAGGGCACTTGTTTGTTTTTCTTATTTTACCAAAGACTTTAATTATACAAATGGTTGTATACTATTTAGAATTTACAGTTTTATATTTCTCTAAGAGCACATGACCAGTTTTTCCGAAAAAATAGACGACCATTTCTTTCAAAGTGCTTTGAGCAGAAACAACTTTTGTTGAATCTGGTTTATTTTGAAACACTCATACAGTCGACTGCTATTTAATTTCCAGCTTATACGCATAAATTTACAATTCGTTTAAATCTTATAATGTTCTTAATATACCACCATTACATTTCTTAAGCATTGTGTTAATGTTTCCACCAATCCAACGAAAACAAACCTTCTTCACGGCTATATAATCATGCAATTTTTTATATATACTGGTGAAACTAATGCCTTGGTTGCCTTAGTCTAACAGTATGTCGAACGACGGTCTTTTGTGGTTAGTTTTTAGATAGATTTTTTTTCTAATTTTAGACGACTTTCACGACTTTTAAAGGTAAGCGAACGGCCACCACGATTAAATTCGTTATACCAGCGTGTTAGAGTGGCAAAGAATAAAGCTGCATCGGCAAAAGGAAAAGTAATTTGTTTGATAATCCACGTTAAAAGTCATATTAAATTAATAAACGAAAATTTCACGAGTTAATTTGATTTTTTCACTGAGACATAATTTTTAAGTGCTTGTAAACGACTCAAATGGTGCTCAAATGCTAAAGCATTTTGAGAAAAGTTATGGTCAAAAGTCTCAAAATTTGTAATGAAAATGGTTATGTTGCCAATGCTAAAAAGTAGTGCCCCTCGTATTTTATAAGAAAAAGAAAACTATACTAGCATCACTTTCAAATCTCTTTATCTGTTTGTTTTAAACGTCTTTTTTTAAATCAGGTAACGTGTTTGTTTAGTGTACAAATTTGACCTATTTGTTTTATTTGCCGATAACAGAAACAATATTGAAATATATCGAACAATCTAGCAGATGCATGATACGTCTTTGAAATAGGCAAAATTAATAAAGAAGAATGTCATTAGGCAATAGTAATAATAATACAAGCGGCATTGCTAAACCGCTGTAGTCTAGGGAAACAATTTCAATTGCGTGTCAAAATTTAATTTTGCGGAAACTACTCTAATGTTATTTCTATTGATTTGCATAATTTTATTGTTATTGTTTCCATACACCACCAACATTGATATTTTCTGATTATTTCCGATTGAGGATGGCACATAGATTTGCAGATGTGAGGTTTCACCAACTAAATAATTTAAATTTGATTAAGTTTTTATTTTAAAATTTTTTAATTTAATAAAAAAATTGATTTATTTTTGTTTAAATCCATGGGATAGCCCACGAAAGTTTGTATGCAACCTGAGTACTAGGTACCATAACAGCTGTTTAACCTATTTTTTTTTCATTAGGGTCAACAATGTCCAAGTAGCCAACTTAATAAGCATTTATTGCTTCATGACATCTTTGAAATAAAACAGTAGTGCCACCAGGAAGGTACTACCCTCCAACTACCCCCATTAACGTTTGAGTAATCGCTTCCATACAAAGCCTACAGCTTATTGTGCAACCCAAGACATGGACAACATCACCCGGTATTTTCCGGCAATCACTCAATTAGCTACCGATTGTTTTAAGCTTATTTTGTCTTTGCTATTAAAAACAATATTATTTTAATCTTTGGGATAAGCTGGATATCAAAGTTTGAAAAAAAAGATCCGGTTTGCAGAAAAAAAAATCAGTTTTCATCAACACAACGCAAGAGGTACACAGCTTAAGAACCATCCCGAAAATCAGCTCGCTTTTTGACACTTTGACACTTTGTCCCAGTATTTTTTGTGTATTTATTTTATTATAAATTTATTACAATTTTAAGGCAGGTTAAATTTACAGTTTATGGCTAACTATTTTAATTATTGTATTTATTTCACAAATTAGTCGAAATAATGTATTTTTACATTATTGACTTTTGACACGCGTTTCAGCATAGGACATTTTACACAGAGAAGGGGCACCGTTAACGCCTAAAGCTATAAAAACTTTATGTATCCTTTAGGGAATCTGAGGAAAAAATTAAAAATGCGAGATTTGCGATGCCTAAGATAAAGTTTTTTCATACTGTGTTCTTTATATTATTTTATAATTTAAAAAAAGTTGCAATTAGCAACAACTTAACTAAAATATATCTAATTATTCATGTATCCAAAATCATGAGGATTTTCAAAAATAAGTATCAAGAAATTATTAAGTATTTATACTAAGAGACGAAGAATTATTTAAAACCCTAAGTAATCTTTGCACTTTGTAAGCAAGAGTAAGCAATGGATTTGCATTTTTTAGCTTCTTATACAGACAACTTAAGAAGGATAGAAGTTTCACCTCGTTATCTTTAAGCATAATTTCTTTTTGCACTGCCTTTTTGTAGGAGTTAAATAATATTTATGCTATCACTCTATGGAATGTTATATAGATATTTGCTACATAATAAATTGTAGTTAAAATACCAGTCAGGCAGATAAAGCACCCTCAATTTATAATATTTTAACTAAAATATTTTTTAATTTAATAATTTTGTTTCAACAAAACCGTCCTTTATTACTTTTATCCATTTATTTAAATAGAGTTTATATGCACAAAAACGTATTGTTGATTTATTAAATGTGTCTGCTCTATTAATCTCAATATTTGACTTAGAATACAAAATTTAACTTGGTTAATTTATTCACTAAAATATAAATGGAGGAAGTTTTTAAATTAGCTCTATTTTAAAATAATAAACATAATTATTTTCTTTAACTTATGAAAAACAAAAAATATTATTATACGTTTTCATATTATACTATTATCTATATTATATTATATTATTTGATATTATATTTTTTATTAATCACTATCAGTAGTAAAAGTTAATAATAAATTTATATCTAAAAATAAAAACTATTTAAAAATATACACCTTCTTTTGCAATCGACCTACGTGATACGCAGATTTCTAAAAAAATCTTTTTTTTTTGTTGTCTTAAGGGTAAATTAAATATAACAAAATATATACTTCTAAATTAAGATATAAAGCCAAGGTATAAAGAATTAAATTGCCTCACCTTTTAAGTTATGCTATAATTCTTTGCGCGAAAGCCCTAAAGTATTGGAAACTGAAAAAATCCAGAAACTGCCTTATATTTTTTGGTTCATAAAAAAGTAATAAGAAGGATTTAGCTGACATGAAATTGCGCCCAGACAACACAGCTTAAGGAGTTTTAGAAAATCCAACATATTTTTTGCTGTCGCTGGATTAGATCATGAGGATTTGTTCCAGTTGCCGCTTGCATGCTATTATAAAGCTCTTAGGTTCAGAAAAAGAAGACTTAAAAAGAAAATATTTTTTACTTCCTAGTCTGTACCTATATGTTTCTAATTAAATATTTTAGTTCAAAGAACATCTAGTGCTTCCGGAAAAGTTTTTTGTTTTTAAATTTAATTGCTCTAAGAGCTTGTAACTCTTGTTGTTAGGTTTAACTCTTTAGTCGTTGCCTTGTTCTTGATTTGAAATTGTATCCCTAAATGCATCTTTAACTTCCGGCATTGTTTTCTTTATATTAAATTGCTTTATGGACAGCCAAGGCAAAACCAAAAGCAAAAACATACTTTTGTATTGCGCCAGCCACGAAACGTCATACCACGCAACGCAACATAGAATGAAAGCGTGCACATCTGTGTTGTGTATCAACTTAAGTTTAGTATTAAAAAAGCAGTACGTTACTTTTGAACTGAAATAAAAAGAGGTTCATGTGGGTCCAAATCTATTAAGACTGCCGAAGTATATAAAAAGCACTAAAAATTGGTATACTTACTTAAGAGGAACAAGAACCGTGAACATTTTTACATTTACTTCTGAATTCTGAATAAATATAGAGCAGTTTGAATTCCTGCATGATAAACCATCACCATCAGAACCCACATATGATACAAATTTTATGCTTTTTAACTTTCTTGGTTATAAAAATTATATTAGTTTTTGTCTACCTTGCCTCTTCTAGTTGGCACCTCAAATACCAAGACTGTACACAATACTTTGACAAAATAGGCGTTCTGATGCAACCTGATAAAATCTGGATAGTGTAAAATCTCAAGACGTGGCATGTGGCGTGGTGTGGCGTGGTATGGCGTGGTGTGGCGTGATGTGGCGTGGTGTGGCGTGGTGTGGCGTGGTGTGGCGTGGTGTGGCGTGGTGTGGCGTGGTGTGGCGTGGGTGGGGGCAGTGGTGTGCGTGTGGCGTGTGGCGTGGAGGGCGGTGTGGCGTGGCGTGGTGGCGGGTGGCGTGGTGGCGGTGGCGTGGTGGTGGCGTGGGTGGTGGCGTGGCGTGGTGGCGTGGTGTGGCGTGGTGGCGTGGTGTGGCGTGGTGTGGTGGCGTGGTGTGGCGTGGTGTGGCGTGGTGTGGCGTGGTGTGGCGTGGGTGGTGTGGCGTGGTGTGGCGTGGTGTGGCGTGGGCGTGGTGTGGCGTGTGGCTTGGTGAAGCGTGGTGTGGCGTGATATCGCGTAGCGACAGACAACGGTGGTCAAAGCTCGTTTTATTTAATGCAAAATTATTCCTATGATGTTTATTGTTAGTCCAGGAAACGAACCATTTTGCCTATCAATTTTTTCAAAATGCATTGAATGTCTTAAAATTTTACATGGTGAATGAGACAATTTTATCATTCATATTAACCTTACTTTGCAGGACTGAGTTGCATACCATCCGGGGAAATTTTAAACGTAATCTAGAATGATTTTTAAGCGAACATAGAGTTACAGTGGTCTATAAAATCAACGATTTTAATCGGACTTTTGCAAATAACTTGATGCATTTTATCACAAAAAACTGTAAATAAAGCTTTTAAAAAAACGAATTGGTTGTTTTTTTTGTAATTGCTGTGGGACTAATACAAACCAAGTTGTGGTTTGTTAAAGGTTAGCTGTTATTTATTAGATACAAAATTTCAGAGTTTTAAAGGCAAATAACTTAAAATCTACGTATTTTTCAAGGAAAACTAATAATAACTTAAAGCGTTTGCAAAGACTTTTTCTTTTTTTTTTTTAAAAAAAGAAATGTGTTATAAAAATTGAGTGAGTGATGATTAAAATAAGGTTAGACCAAAATTTTTTTGAGTGCAAAAAATCTTCGAAAACAACCCCTTAATTACCAGCCCTTTTTCAATTCTCTTTATTTATGTATCATAAATACATTTTAAAATTTTAACCAATTTAAATTGCCTAATTAAAAAAAATGGAGGTGCAAGTAAAAATAAAATTTTAGAATTTTGATAAAAATTTACCTTTTCTTTAAAACAATTCAAAAACTTTGGGAGATACGTAAAATTTACTAAGGTATTAAATTGTAAATTTGGAATTACAAACATTTTGCTTATTTTTAGGATTAACGTTTAAAGCAATGAATGAGATAAACTTTAACGCCCGTTTATAGGAACATGTTGTTACCTTACTGCCTAAAAACAAATATTTTATTAACAGACAAAGCATAAAACAAAAGTGGAGCTCCCAAATAGTTTTTTTACTTTATCACTAAGATTCCAATTTTTAGACATATGTTGCAAAGCTTAAAAAAACTAACTTTTAAGCAGTCACATATTATTAATAGGTATTTCTTAAAATTTTTTAAGACAATTAAAGGGTAATTTTCGTTGTTAAACATATTAATTTTTTATTAAATCACTTATTAGGCTTAAAATATATTAATTAAGTTAATAAATAAATTTTTAAAGTTTTTTGCAATTTAAAAGAAAGGTTTTAGTTTCCAGGCCTAAAAATAAAAAGAGCCCATAGGCATAATATAGATTTTAAAGGGGGGGGGGTGTTAAGCTTAATCCATGCATTTTAAAAAACTGCCAGGTTTTGCACTTTTTTCAGCTTTCTGTTTCCTGTATTATGTATTGAATGGCGTGGTGTGTGGTGGGATAAACACATAACTGTGTCCTGCCCTTAATTCTTACATTTAAAATCATTGCATCAAAAGGTATTTCTATTTCTTGCTAATTTTTATGTATGTTTTACATTTTTCTAAGAAACTAATAATAAACATACTTTTTGGTGTGTGCCGGTGGTGCAATAAAAACTGCAAACATAAACAGTTTATCCGGAAAGTTGATTAAAGCAATCGGATGTTGTTTTGCGTTAAGTAAAAATTTGTTGCGGTAGTTTTACAACCGATAAAACTTTAAACTGACTCTAAAATTTATTATAAGCTATCAGTGTTTAAATAAGTTAATCATAAATTTGATAGGTTTAAACAGGATTTGGACTGGGATATTGCTGGAAGGTAAAAAAGGATTAGTATTAGTCAAAATATATAAACATTGCCTATACAATTATATGTTTTAATAGTAAATCCAATTTTCATAGTAATACATTTTATTAAAGTATGTTAATAAGATATTAGCAAGGTCACAAGCGAAACTGATTACACTAACTTTGCATATTGTTGTCTTAAGTTGTTATTTTACCACACATATAGTCAAAATTTCCTTAAGTATTGTAATAATAATGAACAATAATAAATATAATAAAATGTGGCTATACTCATACGACCTTTTTTAATCCCAGAACCAAACGTGCCTCTTATAATTTTTACTTCGGTCTGTTAGGGGGCTGTATTATTGTTCTTTGGAAAAAGGTGTCTGTTGCGTATATTGTGTTTAAAAGTTATAGAAATGTTAAAGCAAAGTGAAATATTATGTGCTTTTCTAGAATAATTATAAAACCAAAAATACTTTTTCAACATTTTTAATTGGATAACTCATTTTCACTACGATATCGCTGGTGATAGGTCAACTTATGAGACATTGAAGGCGACTCACACCTGAAAAGAATGAGTCTGTAAGAATACAACCTAAGCAAGTTCTGTGAAAAGAAGAGAGGGTTTGTAAGGCTCAACGAGAAAAAGTCAAAAGTTCATGAAGGAGCCCGTGTTATCAATCTACTTAAAAAGAACTTTTCTACTTTTAAGCGTTCGGATCTTGCCTGTTCAGATGTTGAATTGTTCCTATATGTTTAAAGTTTGTTTAAAGAATGTTGTTTTGCTAAATATTACAAATATTTAGATGGGTGGAGTTAAGCGAATGCAGATATCACAAAGATGAAGGGAAATATTTGTAAATCAATTTGTTTCGTAATAATTTTTAAAAACTTGTCCAGCTGGGGTCCTTTATTTGAAAAAAAAACAGTTTAAGAGGTTCAAAAAATACATTGCTTATAAAATCCTTAGATTATTGTGACAATAAGGTTTCTTTTAATTCTTGAACTATTTTAAATCCCTGTATTAACCCCCTTCGTATAAAAAAGAATCCAGTTAAAACATCTCCCAAAGGAAAAAACCTAGTTAGCTTTCCAAAGTAGTCTCAGTAAACTCTGCCATTAAAATTGAGATCGTGCGGATAAAATGGTTTTTGTAAATAAATAGTTGAAGCAAAGCAAACACGTTGTTAGCAGCAATAAAAGTAAATATGTTTATAAATATAACTTTACGGAAGCAGGCTGTTAGTAAGATTTAGCTACCTTTGATAACGCATCATTACATGTTTACTTTTCAAAGGTCAAGTAATACCGTCGTAGACGATCTTAAGGCGCTTAGTAAACGATATCCTTGCAATATGACGTTCGGCTTTGATCTTAAATGTCTTTTTTTACGATATTTAGAATTCCCGTAACGATATTATGACAATGGAGAGTAGTTCAGAGATATAATTTACTGTTGTTGGTTAAGGGTCCCCTGGTCATAGTGCAAAAATATAAACATGTGACACAGAAATCCGAGTACCCACACAAAGTCATATTATTTTGATAAACTTTTGTATAATTTCCCATTTTGGAATAAATTAAAAAAAATATTAAAGTTATCTTTGTATCACCTTAACATTTTTTTTTGTTGTTTCTTTTGAAAGTGCAGAAAAAATTATTGTGGAATTGTTAATGCAATTCAATAGCCCCTAGCGATTGTCCTAATCCTTCTTGTAGTTGCATGCTGATCAAGCAATGGGTAAAGGCCACGAATTGCTGGACATGGTCCAGGGTTTCTTTCGAAGCTGTTACAGTTTATGGACCTAGGTTCCTCTAGTACTGACTACATGTAACGTATTTCGTTACGAATAAAAAATTGTAAACGCCCATCTTATAAAATAGATTACCCCCCAAAGTTTTTGCTATAAGAATGCTTTACCTCATAAAAACAGCTAAAATAAATCTTTGATCTTCCAGATCTTGTGATTTATACTCAATCAAATGTGTATGGGACATTTTGGGTGAAAGTATCAATAATTTACCAAAATCTTTTCTTAAATCTGGTACTTTTTTACAGTAGAAAACAATAAATGTCGGGCAGTAATAAAATTTTTACTTTTAAAAGGCAACAACAGCAGCAATCATTAAAAATAAAATACATTTTGTGGTTTTATAAAATCATCTATTAAATAAAAGAGATTTAGTAGAAGCCCTACTAATTTTATAAGGTAGTGTGCAAGCAATATTTTAGCTAAGGTATTCCGTTTGTGGCGGATTTGCTAACAGTGAACGGATATACATTTGAATACGAGTTTCTTAGCGACATTTAGGCGCTTTAAAAAAAGGTGTGAACTTAGTACTTTGGTTCCACCCTATTTGCCGGATTTAGTTCCTCTACTCCTGGCTTTTTTCACATCTCAAAAATTTCATGCGGATAAAATGCTTGGTATTAAACGAAGAGCTAATACCAGCCGTAAAGGCGTATTTTGACAGTCTTTTGGACTTCTTGAGATATGGAATTCATAAATTAGAAGACCACTAAAACAAATGTAGTTCAGAATGATTATATTATATAGATTATATACGACAAAACTTATTAAAGATCTGATATATAAAATTAAACAAATATATTAAAATAAAAAAAACATATAATTATAAACAAGTATTAAATGTTTGAAATCCCCACTTAGTAAAATAAAACAATCGTTCAGTAAAAGCATCCCCAAACGAACAATTTTTTAGAAATAAATTTTGCTTAGTATTTTTTTCGAGCCAAACGTATTCTAATACTGATCCCGGCGAATCCTAGGCTAAACAATTCCTTTTCCCTTAGTGCCCTGAAGTTCCAAATGAAAAAGAGAATAAAGTGGAACGAAGTAAGCCGATAACATATGCATTAAGAAGTGGCACCCTATATAGTTCCTTGGAGTAAAACCCTGCTAAGTGTAGCGCTGGTGGTAATATATTTTCTATAAAAGTACGTTTGTTTACCTTTTGTGTATTCGTTTTCTTGTTATGGGACCCTCTACCACATTCAGTTAGACAATTGTGCCAAATAAAGTTTATAAGGAATAGGGTTTTACATTTTTAAACACAGTGAAATTACGCTTTTGAATTTACACTGTTTGATGTATAGTTTAGCACATATTTATATGGTTTTAAATATATTTATTTAAGTTTAATTTACTTGGGGGGTAATTGCTGGTAGTCCGAGGATGCTAGATCTGGTAAGTAGGCAGGATGAAAAACCACTTTGTATCGCAACTCGGCCAATAAAATTAGTAAATGGCACGAAATGCGGGTAAAACAACACATTTTTTGTCTATTCTGTGCGAGGAGATCAGTTACCAAAATTTTCCCTAAAAAATATTAGAGAGTAAGACGTAATTCGCCTTTACAAAACCAGTTGGCTTGATCCTGTATTTTAAGGATGTACTAATATACCCAATTTTTTTCCCAGAAATAGTGCAATTTTAATGGGTCGCGGAACAATAGAATAAAATAATGGAATTTAGAATAATGAGATTGTGTTTACTTTAATTGGTCAAGTTTAAGTTTAAAAAAGTAGGTAGGGTTTAGATGATTAAGGAGCAGTGAATAATTTACTGTTTGTTTGTGGGTACCCAGAGGCATCCCTCACCCAATAATTCGACTTATTTTATTCTCAGCTCTACCATTATTATTTTTCCTCTTTGAAATCTAATAACAAGATAGTACTTAAAGGCTGAGAAGAAGAAATGTGTTTGTAAGTTAATTGTTTAAAAAAGCACATAATAATCCCTTAAAAAACTAGCCAGTACAAAAAAATCTGTTTAAATACTTAAGGCATTGAAGAGCTATCAAACTCCAAAGGCAGAACTAATATTTAATTTTAGCACATAACTATAGTGTATAATAGTAAAATATAATAAAATGCTAACAACAAGAAAATAAAAAAAATATATATTTAAAGTCTATTAACGCTTACAGAAACACCATCAAAGTTATGAATACGAAATGCCTGTAATTGTACTGAATATTCAATTAAAAAAAGTAGAATAATATTTAAATATTCTTCGTTGCCTTATATCTAGATTTAGGATTTAATTAGTAGTTTTGCTTCTTCTTGCCATTAACTTTAAGTCCGATATTTCTGAGAGGCAAAACTATTCGGCAAGATCCCTTTTCAATGCAGAACAGAAGTTGTATGCTTTTGTTCTTAAATTTTATAATTTAAAGTACTTTCTTGCAAAACAAGATATTTAAAAAGTAATGCAGAAGCACTTTTAAGTTAAAGAAGAAAATAAAAATATCGAAACTAACAGACGCAGGGGACGAACTGTGGAAAATAAATTATGAAAAATATGTTCGGAGGAAATTTTATAACACAACATCAAAAGCTAATTTGGGGGGGGGGGGGGGGGGGGGGGGGGGGGGGGGGGGGGGGGGGGGGGGGGGGGGGCAAATTATAAATATGTGGGGAAAATTTTATAACACAACATCAAAAGCTAATTTGCTGTCGAAAGTTAAGTGCAATTCATCATCATTTATTAAAGTTCTCCAAGCCTTTTTTAATATTTTTTTAGTTTTGAGGTTTATTTTGTGTCTTTTTTGTTTTTATAAAACAGTTGTAGCTGAGGAGTAACGTTTGTATAGGGTAAGTTGTGTTATTTTTTTATTAAACACATCAATTACATTCAGATGCGAATATGCTTCCAGAATATATTACGAGTTTAAATATAAAACATAATTTTGCCGTATTTTTTGTTTAACTGCAAATAAATACATTATTTTTTTACGTATTCACCCTCCATGTATGTACTTTTTGCTATTGTAAAGGAAGTTTTATAACGCCATTGTTATTATTATTTTATTAGTCTTTATTATATTTTATATAATGTTTTTGGTAGGGCGCGAAGCCGATAGATTCCTAGTATTGTGCTTAAAGTTTTTGTAAAATATTACTTGGTTAGTAAAGAAATCTACTTACTATTTTTTGGCAGTAAAACATAAACTGCCGGCTTTGTCATTTTGACAGTTACCAAATGAAAAGAATTGAGGTGACTATGACATCAGGATATTCCACGTTAAGAAAGTTAATACGAGAATGCAACACGTTGGTTCGGCGAATGAAAATTTAAAAGGTTTAACTTTAGACAAAAACACAAGGATACCAGGGTATAAGCAGAAAATATATCCTTATGTAAGAATTAGTGTGTTCTTATAAAAGAGCAAACATTATTTGTTTAAATGAAAATGCTTTTTTGGATTTCGGTAAATTATAGCAGGTGGCACAAAAGCAAATGACCAGGGTTAAGGACCATAATTGGAAGAAATAAGTCAATCAGTTTTGCGTTTGCAACATAGAAAACCTTTTTTTATCCGCAATGTAGGTAACAGGATTATCGTTACACAGAATTATTTTCTTATTGCCGCAGGTGTAAAAATCTAATGTATCTTAACAAAATTTGCAATTTATACTTTTGTGTTAGCCCCTGCGTTTATTATTAAAAGAGTTAAAATTATTATTTTATTATTATTAAAGTTTTTTTTTTCAAAATTAAAGTTAAGGGGCTTATAACTTTAAATGAAAGCATTTGTGACTTATTGGAAATTATAATATTTTTAGTTCAACAATAAAATAAAAGAATAATTGAACAAAACAATAATTAAATTATGTGTTTCTTTAATAAGTTTAAAATATTAGACGACGAATATAATATAATTATTTTTTGCTTTGAATTTGTATTAAGTTGTTTCACAAAGGAATTACGGGATCTATGACTAAGTTTATGAGAGAAATATTATTTAGGATTTTCAATCTACCTGGGTATGATTTTTGACTAAAGTTTTTGGGTTTATTTGGTTTTTCCTTCCATAGGTATATGGCAAGTATTATGATCGCAAAAAATAGTACCTAAAGGTTATTGCAAATTTTTACGTTTTGGGGTATTAAGATTACGTCAAACATATTTTTTACTTCTATCTGCTTGTTGGTCTGTCTATCTAGGGGTGCTTTAACTTCCAAACCGAATAAAATATTAATTTTAAATTTGAATCGTATAATACTCAAGAAGACTAAGCTACAGATTATTTTTAAACGATATCGCTTCAAGAAAACGGGATGTTAAGGTTAAAAGTTCATATTTTATTTAAAGTTTTATTAACGATTTTTTTACAATAAAAATCGGTTATCTTAATGAATGATTTGAAGTCCGGGCATAAAAGAGTTGTTAAAAGGAGGCTCAGCTGGGGTTTAGCACAAAAATTTTAATATACCGTGTTGTATATTATTTTCATGACCTTTGGGTTAACTTAATTTCCAAATCATATTTTTTAAATATATTCAGTTGTTTTTAAACTAGGCACGCTGTCCCAAATTTTAAATGCGTATTTTGAATAATTTCTTCTTATTTTTTATTGTGTTTTAAATTTCTTAGTACCGAAAACCTTAAAAATTACATAAAATATAATCTATTTCGACGTATTCACTTTTAAGCCTACTTTTTATAAACCTTATGGGTTTATGCATTAAATTATTTATAAAATTCAAAGAAAATTTTTAAAAATCACATACAATATGGACCTTTATATTTTTTGCCCGGGGTGGCACCACCGCGTTGTCTAAAAGATGCCGTGAAATAAAATATAAGCGTAAAATATCCGTATGTTTAGTATTTGGATAACATTGATAGAACTGGAGAAAAAATGGCATAAAATCTAAATGCTGGGCATCCAAAGTAGCCAGTACTTAGACTATAAACAAGCCTTCGTGGGCTCTTATAAGGATTAAAAGAATTCTGGAGGAAAGCAAGGAAAGTAAAATATTTTATTTACCTTTAGTAACACACTTTATTACAGCTATAAACCTAAGAAGAAACACATATTTACCCTATTTTGTATCCTAACAAATCTTGTACTTTTTAATTTACTATAGTATGTCTCCTTGTTAGCTGAGGAAAATACAAAATACATTGTAGCGGTAAACTTCTTGGAAAAATGACAAAAACAAAATTCATCGCTCCAAGAGATCAACTGCTGTCTACGTTTTGCTAATAATTAATCAGTGTAAGTGTGTTCTTGTCAACAAGGAGACGTTCCAATGCGAAACACTAGTCCTAAGAGAG
The DNA here is from genome assembly GCA_019359885.1 of Listronotus oregonensis. NCBI lineage: Eukaryota > Metazoa > Arthropoda > Insecta > Coleoptera > Curculionidae > Listronotus > Listronotus oregonensis. Next base: position 20,949 of record JAHBCN010001207.1, on the reverse strand, counting down.
ACGTTTAAAATTTAACTAGAATTCAGTTGGAAAACGGAGAAGCAACACTTAGAGGTTCTCAGTTAAACAGGGTAAATATAATAAGTTGTCTTGCATTTTTTTTGGTAAAATTAAAGAGTGAAATTTTTGAGATGTATATTATTGGGAGGCACATGCAAGGAGGGTTCAAATATAAAGCAGAATTTGACTTTATTTTTTTTTCTAACTGTAATAAGTTTATGATTTTTACGATATTTGTTCAGGTATTTACTCTCCAAGTTTATGCACTTTTAGCATCGTTGTAGAATGTTTTTCGTCCAGTGAATCGCATGGTGATATTTTTTCAAGGAGGTTTGTGTTTAATTTAGGCGTTATCGTGTAGTAGATTCTTAATTAAACGGTTTCTCCTAATTAAACCAAATGCAGGTTTAACTTTTAAGGAGCCTTAATGGTACGTACATACGTTAAAATACCATTAAGATAACACCTTTGCTGTCTTAGATGTCGGTGGCCATTACTTTGCCCTCTGATAGCACGACCTTTACTTTTTTCGGTTTTGGGTGCCACTTTTTAAACCCAGGTTTTGTTGCAGGTAAGTAAGTCCTATAAAGCGGTATCACCTTAAAAGGTACGCTACCTGTAGCGGTTCTAATAAGGTTGTTTCTCAGGCCAATGATGATTTTTTATTGTCAAAGTATTTGGACGTTCTATGGTACTTCTTAAACTTTTTACACCAATTAAATACCTAGATTATTAATAAGGTAAATTTCCTTTATTATTCTAAAAACCTTTAGAACTTATTACTTGGTTTGACAACCTTATTTATACAAAATCTAACCAATATACATGTCGCTTATTGTCGCTTACACAATTAAAGTGATGATGACATTATATGCGACTTCCACATATCATATCCATTATGTTATTGTTTTAACTTTCATTTTTAATTTTACCAAAAGCACACTTTTAAAAATGTGGAATGGTAACATACAGTTACAAAATATGTACTAATTGTCCATAAAACTGTGTAATCATTTTGATTGAGATTTTTTATGCACAATTTGTGTACATTTTACATTTGTGTGCCTTTTGCACCCAACCTATTGTTTACTTTTTTGCAATGTAATGGGTTGGGTGAAAAAAGTACACAAATTTTGCATAATAAACCTCCAAAATGATAACAAAATTGTATAGACAATAAGTACATATTTTATGATTTTATATTTTTAAGATTGTAAGCTTAGTTTTATTTTATAATTGTACCATTATTACTTTTTTGATTTGACTTTGAAATCGACACGTCAATAAACCCTATGCTTTTTTTGTTATGGTACCACCTGATTGGATTGCCTCTTGCTTACAGTTTGTTAAACCAAACGCCGCCTCAGATAAGTGAATTTGAAAAAGATTTAACATGGATAACAGCTGGATAGGTAACAGAAAAGTTGACCACCGCCGAACATCGTGTAGCTTTGGATGTTGTGATTTGAATTGATGATAAACTAAGGGTTCCATCTAGATGACATTTATTTGACGTTAATGGGTAGAGTTTGAGTATTTGTTTATTTAATGGCCTTAGTGACTGCGTTAAAAAAAACCGATTAGGGTTAAATAATAAAAGACAATAAATACATTTCTAAAGTATGTTTTTCTTATTTTAGAGATTTATAATAAAAACCTGCAAATAAAGACTTTATTTCCACTTAGTATAAAAATGTTTAGACAATAAACAATATAAAATGTATTACATTGTCTAAAAAGATTTGATACTGTGCGGTTTTTATAAATTATTAATAAAACAAAATTTCAGGAAAAAATCCGCAAATACCGGCAAAATTCCTACAAAATATTAAACGCATGGAAAACTGAAACCGTTTAAAAGCTGTAACATATCCTTTGATAAATTCCAACTTGGTAAGATTAAAGTGTCAACCCGGGGGAACTTATTGAAAGAAATAAAAAGACGCACAGCAGCGGTTTATATAGTAAAATGCCAATAATAAAACCAGGTTGTTTTATAAATTTTATGACGGAAAAAATTGCAAAATTTATGTTCTTTTCTTTAAAATATTACTTTTTTCGCTGTACTTAACAGGGCAATTGCGCATATAGAAAAATATTTGTTAAAGTGTACTATTGTGTACACCACATAAAAGCTATTTTACTTAGGCATAATTTGGTAATAAACTAAGCACAGGGTAGTGGCGCCAGGCCAAGTGCCGGCCTGACGCACGCATTGTGTATGATACACTAAAGGTTTTAATGTGTTTTCCCCTAATCACAACTTCCTTATCGTTTCACATAAAGGTATGAGATTTTGTATGTTAATTCACATAAGTATTCTGATTACTTGTAACAAAAATATAAAGTTATGTTAAGTGGTTTCTGAGATATTCGCTTTTAAATATTGCCCATTTTACTACTGATTGACTCACTCACTCATTAACTCACAAAAATTATGGGGCACTTCCCGAGGGAGTAGAAACATTAAATTTATTAGGTCAGTAGGATTTAGGGAACATGTAAGGACAAAATTCTAAAAACTGCAAATATTAACTCGGAACGCCCTGAAACAGAAGCGGTAATATCTTATATTTAGGGGGTATTTTAAAAGTTTGCAATCTAATTAAACCTTAATTTCTGAGGTCATAATGGTCTAAGAATTTAAAATGCGGTCAAAATTTTATTCAATTTATTAAATTCAGAAAACAAAGACGAAATCCCACCAAAAACACTTATGTGAAATAAGGGCCAAATTCTTATCCAAAAAATTCAGCCTCTTAAAACACTGAGACCTGAAATTAAACAAAGTTCCGTCTACAATTTTCTTCTAAATAAATTAAATACTCAACACATCCTTTTTGTCTCTAAGATACACAATACTGAATTAAAATTTTAACACATATGATAGGTAGGTATTCAGTTATGTATTTTGAAGACAAGAAGGGTGTGTTGAGTATGTATTTTTTTATATAAAGTTGTGAACAGAATTTGGTCTAATTTTAGATTTAAATACTTTAAAAGGCCGAGATTTTCGGATAGAAACTAGGTCTTTTTCTTCTTCCTGGGAGCCGTCTTTCACTACCGGAGGCAGCGCAGCCTCTTGGGCTTTTTGTGCCTAGTCCTACTAGGTCTTTATTTTACATAAGTGTTTTTGGTGGGATAGCCTCATCAGTAACATTCTTTTTCTCGAATTTTTGTCAATTATCAAGTGCCAATCAAAGGACAAGACCGTAAATCGACAAAATACCAAACTCATTTAACAAAATTGTTGGGTTTAGGAGTTAATTTTTCTAATTCGGCTAGGATATACAATATCGTCGGACCTAAACTGAAAGGGCATATAGTAAGAGACAAAATCCACGGCAGTTATTGTATCAATGAACTTTTTTTATGTGGGTAAAATTAATTCTCCACTGTGGCCTCCCAGACTTCCTGATTTAGCCTTAATCAAAAATGTGCGGACACTTTAGGTAGAAGAATCCTAAATTTAAAAAAAATATATGATAATATTAAAAATAACGCTTGCATACGTTTGTTATTTAAACACTTAAACGCGAATATGAGCACTATTCCATTAACAATAAATATAAGACTGTACCCAGCTCTGAAAAATTACTTTTTTTTTAACACTTAGCATCTCTAATATAGTCCAAATCAGCTTTCTTCACTTGCTTGCTGGTGCTGGTAGCTTCCAATAGAGCATTACGAACTACCATTATCATCAACCCTGTTGACGTTAAGGGTCTTTCCTTTCTCTTCAGTTTTCCAGAGATTCAGATTTGCAGATCCACAGTATGTTAATATTTTTAATAATGTACAAATTTAAAAAATCGTTTAAAAACAGATGAAAATTGTCCATGTATTTATAATAATTGTATTGGAGGCCACAATAATTAAAAAAAAATTTAACAGGTAGAGCGCTGATTTCTTTTTTTTCTGTTTGAAATATAATATTTAAATTTTAAAAAAATATCTAAGAATGCAGTATCTGAATGTCAAATAATAATAATATTTTTCTCATCTTACTGTCATTGTCACAAACTTTATTGATTGGAGCATTTTTAATTTTTTTTTAATTTGTTTTAATCATTGTTCAAATCTTTGGGTAATTCAAAATAATTGTACATATTTGTTTCACTTAAAACCTAAATAATATTTGGCAGCGCAATGGATTTGGTTTTTTTTTCGAATTTACTATAATATGTTCGGTCTGTATATTATTGATGTTTTTTTTATCAAAAATAAAACAATATATAAAAAAACGTCAAAGGTTAGCGACTGTCGGTACAGCAACAAAGATTGTTACTTTTTTTTCTAACACCTATTTGTTTGGATATTTTGCAATAATACCTTTAAAGCTGAAAATTATAAGTTTGTTAACTTTTTTATTTATTATAATTATAATACATAAAAAGATTAAATTAAAAAAGTTTGCTATAATTCAAGTGTACAATTCACACTAAAAAAACGTTACTTTAAGCTTTCCTTTTAACTGACTACGGCTAATTAGTCTTGGAACTTTATTAAGAATTATTAAGGGAACATAAAATTTTAAAGAATTTTTATTGCAGAAAGCAGACAAAAAATTATTATTAAAAGTCCCAGAGCCTACACAGAGCCGTTCCATGCTATTTAAAAATGTATGGTTTGACAAGACACCTGTTAGACTTATCTCATTAACATTTAAATCATCTCCTACCTTGGTTTATGATGACAAAAATGTACAGCACGGTTACAGTCACACTTTGACGTCTATTTTTCTTCATATTATCGTTATGTTTATTAAACGTTATTTAAAAAATATTTATCTGACGTTTTCGATATGTCGAAGAAATTATTTACGATGGTCGCGTGGGACAGCGGTCGGCTGTGCGTCGCGAAAGCGAGTTGGCATGACAAAAGTCGTGAGACGACTGCCGCAGGCGGGCAGGAAAATGCGACAGAAGCTGGAAGATAGCTGCGCTCATAGAGGTTCAAAGCGGGAAGCTGGAAAGCTGCATCAAACGTTTTTTCGACAATTCTAGGTAAATAGTTACAAGAATTATCCGGGCATGAAGGATCATCAAATTTAGACTAAGTTTATATTTCTAAACAGTGTTTTTGTAGGTTTTTTTTATCATGAGACGGACCACGTACGCGAAGTACACTTAATGTGGGTGTCTTAGGTAAAGGAAAATGCAGTTGATTATAACGGGACTTAAAGATTTAAAGAAAAAGGAAATACATCTGCATTCGGCATGTTTCAGAGTTTAAATGTGCTGGAGATAAGAAAGTGCACAAAGTGAGAAATTTAGGTCTTCTTTAGATGAACTCTGATGCATGAGGCTGTCACCGCGTTTAACTTAATTTTGAGTTGCAAGAATAAATTGGGCTGGCTAATTCTTAAAAGCAGAAACCCAAAAAAATATTTTTAAAGGGGGAAAAGTTCCCTATAAAAAAGCTTTACGGTGAAAGTAAGGTCATTAATAGGCTAACGGCCCTTTTTTAAATGGAATCAAAAATGCTTGTTTTGTCAAAGAAGCCATTCCCCAAACATGAAAACAGAGTATTACAAGCAGGGTTTTATTTGAATACATACAGAGCAGAGCGTACAGGTTATAAAAGGCTAAATACTTTCTGACCCGAAAGGGAATTCCAACTTTTCTAAAGCTGCTGTGGCTATTTTTTTAAATTATTTTAGGATAGTTTACGATAGCCTAAAGCCTATGTATTAACTCATCGTGAGTGTCCTAAGTAAATTATAAATTAATGTTACTGGTCCATGCCATTTATTATCAGTTTCAAAAGAAACGCGCACCAGAATAAACGATTTTTTTTCTTTAACTTAGTGTTACTTTTATGCATATTTTTTGCTGTCTATCTGGAGAAACCTCGAACTTTCTACTTTCTGCGCTTCTTTACCACAAGATTATCTAAAGTACTACCCCAAAAGCTATGTGATTCTTTATTATAATTAATTTAATTTTAAAAATCCTGAGGAGTAAAAATGTAAAAATTACGAAATATTTTTTTTAAGTTTTGTTTTTTTTTTAATGTGCTGCATTGCTTTTTTTTGTTAGGGATAACAATTTTTTTTCCGGTTTAGTTGTATAATGTAAAAACCTACGGAATAAAAATACCATCCATTCGTCTAAAATTTAATTTCATAGAACTTTATTTTTATTTAAAGAAAGAAAATTTAGGTTTAGTATAAAAATTCTTTTGCTACAAGCTTTATTTTAAAAGCATATAAACATGTTAGTAATTATTATCATATTAAGCATATTATTGTAGTTTTTTTCCATTTAAAGAGTTACATTAATGGTTTTCCTGTAGACTTAGTTTTAATTTGAACCCTATTTTTTGCTTACTCTTATCGGTAACGGTATGTATGAAGTTTTTAAAGATAATTGTATGTATGGTGAAATTACCTTTTAAATTATTTAAGTTAACTTGTAACAGTTTAACACGTAGTAAAAGTTTTTGTAGGTTAAATTTTAAAGTATTTTTTATCAATGAATTTAATAAAATTAAAAAGGTTTGGTTTCAAATATGACACCTATATACACAACGTGTGACGTAAACAGATTTTCACATAACCATGTAGTTTTTGTAGATTAGTAATAAAGAAAAAGCAACGCACGAAAATTAGTAAATTTTTAAAATTAAGAGTATATTATTTTATTTGATTTAGTAAATATGGACTTCCATTTTGTAAGGATTAAACTCATTATTATGTTTTCTCTTAACTTTAAAAATGACTTATATCTATTAAAGACAATACTAATTAATAAAAACATTCGAGACAGCAAATTCCACATTCCAGATACTAATAGTTATTTTTCTAGTTTTTACCAAGTTAATGCTGAGGTTCCCCATGAGTCAGTACTGAGGTCAACTCTATTTTTCTTCACATCAATGATATTTCCTTACGATTAATTCCATCAACAGTTTGGCAAAGATACAACCCTTCACTCTGATATTTAATTTCTCAAACCAGATTTATATAAAAAAAATAAGTGGTGATATCTCTTTCACATGACATTATATAAATATGGATTGAGGCACCAAATATCTTGTCAAGTTAAGTTAGTGCCTTCAAACCACAATTGTCTACTATCGCGAGAAAAACCTGCCGGTATTTATTCTTTATTTATTAGCAGCTAAGTTTATCAAACAGTTATTAAATTTTGTAGGGGTTACTCTCGAGTATGACCATAATTGGTATACATACATTATACCCAAAGCCACAGCAGCTTTAAAAATCTTGGAATACTATTTAAAACCAAAAAGTATATCTTTTCTTCTAATCGAATACTTTGAATGTATCTTAAATTAACCTCACTTTAAAATCTATTTCTATGTCTGGGGAAAGACGTCTACCACAATTTTAGTATTCTTAATTCTATCCACAAGAGACGAAAACAAAGCTTCCTTCGTTCACTGACGAGCTCAACAACTACCAAGTACCTTAGTATTTAGTCTTCAGCCTTTGAGATTTGTCCCAAGTTAAAAAAATAGGTTTTTTTATTTAAATTAGAGCAAAAAAGACAGAATGGCACCAGTTTTTTCCTATCTACACTTCTTAATAACTTCTAGATAAACTTACCCAAAGTTTTGAGTGTCATTCAGTGGCGGCTGGTGCCGTAGTATTTCGGGGGGTATTTAAAAAAATATATCGAAAAAAAAAATTATAGTGTTTTTTCTATTAATACAAAGCATTTTCTATGGATAATTTTATGTATAGAAATAAAAATATGTCTGTCTATCTGTTTTTTACAGTCACGTCTAATAAAACAATTAAAACGTTTAGGACAGAGGTTTCCAAACTTATTTCGTCTAACGCCCACTTTAAAAATCAGTTATTTTGTAGCGCCCCCCATTTTTTTTACCTTAAAAATCTCAATAACACATTAGTATCGCCTGGAGTTTAATTAAACCTACATTCTAAACGAGACTTTTCTTACCAAAAAGAGCAATAATAATGCAACTTTACAATATTAAAAGTATCTTTAATTCAAAAATTACAATAATCAACGTTGAGCAATAATAATTTAACTTTACAGTATTAGGAGTATCGGGGTAGCGGGCGGAGTAGCGGGAGGGCGAGCGAGTGCGATGCGTGCATGCGACGGAACGTTACGTCAGTCGTTGATCGGTCCCGAGCCGCGGCAGTGACTTTGGGATTTATCCCTCCCGCACCTGCACTCCGCAAAAACGAACCGCACGAACGTTGACGGATAGCATAAATAAATCTTACAATATTTGTTTGCGCCAAACGTAAATTATAATTGAACCTTCTAATTTCAATTTTATTTTTTCTTTATTTTTACTTAATTGGGTACAAAAAAAAATCCCGCATTCGGCAAGTGCTTAGCTTGGCTGCAACAGTAGATACCTATTTTTAATATGTGTCTTCTGAGGTGGGGACCTCACCTGCGACATTTGAAGACACGAATATTTTTCAGTGTTTGATACCTATTACAAAATAACTTAAGATATGAATAGCGTTGCAAACACATTAAAAGTAATAAATATTTAATATATTTTTAGTTTATATTTATACAATAAAATAGGATATAAATATGAACTAATAAATAAATGTTGTGTAGTAGGATTTTAATTTCAGTAAATTTTAAAATATGAAGTAGCTAAAGTTGCAAATTACCCATCGCCCCTTAAATCACATCAGCGCCCTTAATTTTTTCTCGGCTTTAACCCCCCCTCTCTAGGCCTCCAGCGCCCACAAGGGGGCATTTTTGCCCACTGGTTTAGGATCTGCAATAGGTCTACCAAGCAATTTTATTTGTACTTTGTCGGCGAGCGAAAGTCAGGAAAACCTAAATTTAAAAAAAATAATAAAAATGATTTGCCATTCTTTCTTATATTTAAACACACGGAAGCCAGGCAGCAACGATTAAAATGAAAGCACATGTAACCAATCAAATCGTACTGGCTGAAGGAGGAAAAATATATTGCCCTCGTGCGTGAAAAATCTTGTATGATATAGCTGGCTGGTGCGGCAAGGGAATACGAAGCAGCGACTGCAGTTTTAGGCGACAGTCAGGGCAAAATAATTCGGTAAATCGGTAAAAACATATGGCGCAAATTCAAGCGACTTAGACTGGGACAGATAATTAGCAACGGTAAAATTAAGATTTTTAAAATTTTTTTCGATTAATTGCCTTATAAAAATATTATTTTAATTTAAAATAAATAAATAAATATATAGCATTTACTTCCAATCTGACCTGAAATAAAAATATTGGATACTGTTAAATGTTACATAAAACAATTTAAAAATATACATAAATTAAAGAATGTAAATATATACAAAAATATACAAAAAAATACAGATACATTGAGATATTAACAAAATATTTCACACATAAACTTACGCAAATGACAATTGAATAAATTAAAACCTACAAGTAAATACTGTGTGTGTTTGCCAAGAAGAAAAGTAAGATACATAAAATTCTAGTCTCATCATATTAACAGGTTAAAGATTTTAGATAAATATTTAAAAACAAAAACTGTAGTTTAAGAACTCATCTATGAAGTAAAAGGATTTATCTAATAATATTCTTTTAGTTACAAATTTAAACTTTTTGCCGTTATTAATATTTTTATATAGATAGGCAGCTTATTAAAGAGTTTAATTGAAAATATTAAAGAACTCCTACCTCGTGCTGTCAATCTGTGATGAGGAATATCCAGATTACAGGTTCCCCTTAAATGGTACCACTCACTTTTCTTACGAGGTTGGATATATGATTTTAATTTCGACTGTACTAGTTTATGCACAATTAGGTATAAAAAGGGAAGAAAAACTTAAAATTTCAAGTTGTGGAAATAGGTCTCGACAATAAAAGCTCGTTTTATAAACGTCATTGTTCTAATAATCTTTTTTTTAGGTATGATTGAACAAAAATGTAAGAAAAAATATAGGGAGTCATTTAAAAAAATGAACTTTGTTCTTATACGGGCTTTTTGATACACCCTGTATACATAACGTTATTCGCAACATATAGATCAGCAAAAACCAAAATATTTTTGTATAAAACATTTATTTCCAATTTTAATATTTAAAGCAATAAATGGGGTCCCATTAAGATTGATACTGTATATATATATTTATATATATATATATATATATATATATATATATATATATATATATATATATATATATATATATATATATATATATAATATATATAATAAAATATTAATTAGAGTAGTTAGAGAAAAGGCGGCGATGACTTGTCAATAACACTTTTTAAAAGGCAGCAAGGAATACAATCAAACCCAGATGAAGATTTTTTGGTGACATAAACATTAATTTCATACATTTAACGCTTTGCGGAAGAAATCAAAAATAGCAAGTCACAATTATTTTTATCCTTAGGTGATAAGGGTACAATGCAATCAGTTTTAACGTTAGATGTTATCTCATTGACACAATGAACAAAATAATTGTTAAACGCCCCTGCGGTCGACATTAAATTAAATATTTAACAATTATAATTATCATTATTACACCATCAATTTTTTATTGGTTATTTATATTTTGTCTCGGGAGTCTCCAGTTTTGCCGTTATGGGCCAGTCGCTGCTGCTCTAAACGACTTCTCAGTACAAAATCAGACAAACACTCTTACAGTTATTTAAGTAATTACCTAATTACACCTTACAGGAAATGGTCTTTTAAAAGTACGTGGAGCCTAAAAATATTGATTTAGTAATGATCTGAAACCTGTTGTGTGCAAGCAAAAACTCAATTCCCCGAAAATTGCGAAGGAATGTTGAAAACAAAGTGTTGAATTGAGAGCCGGCTTATTCGCACGCACACAGCCCTAACGATTTGACGGAACGTTTCGCGCCTATTTCGCGTGCTGTGGCGGCCTTGAAAATCGCTTGCTAATGAGCTTAATTGGACATGATTTATTCGCTGTTATCATAAAACCTTTAATCTGGTAATGATATAAATCAATGTAATTATTCGGGTTTTTAAATTTTTTTCAGTTGGTTTTAGAGCCAAAATAGTTTTAAAGAAATAAATTCTGTGGCTTAGTACATTTTAAGCGTTATGGAGGTGTATAAAATTTACTAGACACTATTAGCATCCCATACGGACTGATCTGAATATTCAAAGGGTGGTAATATACAACTGCATCTAGACCTCAGTAGGTTCTTTGTGCTTCCTCTTGTAGGCGGGAGATTTACTGCGTCGTCCAACCTATTGATTTAAAATAGTTGACGACGTCTGTATGTGGAATCTCCCTAATTTCGGCTAGTAATGGCCAGTTCGGCGCCCATTGTCCATCCGATTTTTAGGTTTATGGTTGGTGAGTATATGCCACAGCCTGTGCCCACCTTGGTCTTAGAGCCGTCAGGCTCGCATAGTTCCTTTACACTCGCTTTTTATTGATATTGAAAAATGTGTTGTTGTTAGTGTAGGGTTTATGTTGGTAGTGTAGGGTTTATTGAAAACGAACCTTGCTGCAACTTAGTCCGCTCTTGCCTGTAGAATTGAAAGTTTCTTTGTAACATCCCTCTACAGGCGTCGTCCAGTTGAGCCAGTGCCTACATTAGTATCTAGACCGACCATGCGGAGGAGTGTTAGAGTCATCAAGGCCGCTTTCCTTACAAAGATATCCAGGGGGGTGAGATTCCATATGACCTCCATGGCTCTAGTCGGTGTAGTCCATATAGAACCTGTGATGTTTAAACATGCTATTCTTTGAATTTGATCTAGCTTATGTTTTGCCGTGATCTGTTCTGTTTTGGACTACCACACTATGGAACCGTAAGTAACCATGGGTCTTATTATGGTCGTGTAAATCCAATGCGCTACTTTGGGAGAGAATCCCCAAGTCTTCCCTATGGTTCTGCAGCATTGATAAAATGCAATATATGCTTTCTTTATTCTGTTCTCCAAGTGAGAATTCCATGTTAGCTTATTGCCAAGGCAATACCAAGGTATTTGACCTCTGTTGAGAAGCTCAGTTCAGTATTGAAAAGAAAGGGTGCTGTCATTTTCCCTAATTTCTTTTTCTTCGTAAACAGAACCCTCTCTGTTGTCTTGGGATTTACAGATAGAGCGTGTTCAACGGACTGTATTACCAAGAAAATAGAAATCTAGTAGGTCAATGACTACTTTTACACATTATTTTGGGCATGGGGTTATACAGCAAATACAGCATCAATATGAAACACAACCATTGTGTTTCATATTGAAGACAAGGAAAGCAAGGGTGATTCCAAAAAATAAATAAATAAAAATAATAATAACTGAATAAATAATTTGTTAATTTAATTTGGCATTTAACATTATTAAGGCCACAAAAAATGCATATGTATTTTGTTGGTTGTCTATTAATGATTGCAAGTTAAAATTATTTTTTTGACAAAAGCAGAAAATTATGATTTTTAATATCCTAAAAATGTTTCTTTTGGGTTTAACATAGTCGTTCTACCAGTCCTAAATATGTCAGGGTCCCTCGATAAAAAAATTCTTTCTACGCTAATAACCTAACCAAAATATCACTTAGTCTTCCACTAGTGCTAGGGACGCTTAATTTTAAACAATCATTTGGTTCGAAGTACTTTAAGTGCGACTACATTTGTTGGGTTTGGTTCATCTTAACACCCATTCAGTCGACTGCTGTTAAGTTTTCGGCTTAAAAGCATAGATCCATAATTCCTCACCTGTTACAATTCTATATACATATTTTAAAGCACCGCTATTATATTTCTTAAATATTTATTTGCACCAATCGGCACAAGCAGCTCTTTGAGATCTTAAATGGTTATGCTATGCTAATAAACTAAAATTCTAAACCTAATAGTCACTAAAGTCTATTAAACTTTGTGTTACACGTTTTATTTTTACTTTTACTTCTTACTTTTTGTTCCTGTTATGAAGATCCGGCCTCCCGGAACTATAGTTACTTCCAATTCTTTTCAACATAACTTACCTTTTTTTTAGTATTTTGGGTGTTTGCAGTGTATCTGCTCCAATATTCCATGTTTTTAAGATATTTTTCACGTAATTTGGGATTAAAAAACACTTTTTATTATTATTAATCGTCTAAGCGATACATTAACACTGTAGAATTATTTTTTAATAACTGTCCTAACATATTAGCGGGAACGGTGACGTTAACCAATGAGAAAGTGTTTTAAGTCATGTAAAGGATAATTAAAATTAGCAATTTTAATGTTTATTAATTACAGAAAAACAAATGCACAAAAAACTTTTTTGAATAATATACACAATTTTTTACTACAAAATATTGGTCTCAATCCTTAATTTAGTTGTGATTATTATTCTATTTTTTCGCAGAAACACAATTTTCAGGTAAATGTAAACAACAGAAATCACGCGGAAATAACAAAACATTGCAAAAATGGTTATATTCGAAAATGTTAAACTTTCTAGTGGAGACGTTAAATGGCTCTTGATATCACTCAGTGTTGTCAAGGCCTTAAATATAGGTAGTGCCACTAATATTTAATTTACAGCCTTAAGAAAACTTTGTGTAGAGAAAAGTTTTTTTCTCTACAATAACTTATTTGTTTGTGTCTTAAATAAATCCGCTTATTATAAAAGTTATTTTTTATTATTTTTTTGACATTATAACTCACGAGCTGTCAGTATAAATAAAATAAGTTTTTAATATTTTTTAAGCATTTTTATATCATATTTTATCTATTTATATTTGCTAAAGGAAAGGTGTACTTAAAATGATTTTTTTCTAAATTCTCTAAATGTCTTACTTACTGATTCTATAAAAGCAAACCCTCTTTAAACTGTCAATTATTGTGTGATAGATACAAGTTGATTGATAAAAATGTGAATGTTTGATGCTTGTAGACAATAAATCCATACAAAAGTGCTGGTCACTCCCTCACTAAATTTTTCAGTTATACCGTGTGTCCAACATTTAATTATTTCTATTGAAATTTAAATTTTTAATAAGTCTATAGAGTGAAATTTATAAAAAATGTTTTAAGAAATAAGTTGTAAATCTTAACCGACCTTAAGGAGTTTTAAGTCTTACGTGTAATTAGGATACGTTACAAAAGCAAAATCATTACATTTAAATTTGTTTTCTTTTTAAATATTTTTTTTTTACTTCTAAGCATGCTATGTTCGTTACTGAAGGTCGGCAAAAATTTCGCCAAATCGTTGTCGGTCCTGTGCTGATTTCAGCAGCGATGGAGTGTTTATACCTGTCCATTCTCTGATATTCTTTAACCATGAACACTTTCTTTTTTCGATGCTTCTTCTTCCCTTTATCTTTATTTTTATTAGTAATTCTAAAAATGTTTAGTCCACGAAGCCCTAAAGCCCAAGACGCCTCCGTTACGTTAGTACTTAAGAGGCAGAAAAACATTATATTAGCTAAATCTTGGAAGAAGGAGTCGTAAAACTATCTATAAAGGAAAGATAGGTTCCATAGAGGGTCACTAACAGGGCAAAGGTTTTTTTTTGAAAGAAATCAAGAATGCTTAGAGTGATCGGATACACGATACCTTAGACATGAGGACATGAGAACAGTACACCAAGAAAGGTCTGATTAAGGATACACATATAAAGCGAATATGCGCATCAAGCCAGACCTGGTCAAAAGCCTTACATATATTAAGAGTAATGGTCTATAGCTTAACAACACAAATTATTACAAGCACAACCTGTCCTCTTTTCCTCATACACTAAAAACCAAATAGTTTTTCTTCGTTTCCCTAAAGTTTATACAAATCCCGTTCCCGTTTCTCTGTAATCCCTGGACTTAACCCAACCAATATTTAATTGTTAAATAGGTTTAATAAAAATAAAATAGAAATCCATTAAGTAGATATAAAAAAGCACTTTTACTGCCTCTGATCAAGCAAAAAAGAACAAACGCACCTTTTGCAATCCCTTTGATCCCGAGTCTTAAAAGAAGTTGTGCCACGCGACGGAAAGTTCGGACTGTTGACGTATAAAACGGGACAAACCTATCATTTTTTTTGTTTGGTTTTAAGCCACTTGTTGACGTAAAATTTTGGTCAGAACAAGCAAAACAGGAATGCATTTAGCAAATAGAATGAATGATTCGATCAAAAGTTCGTTGTACTCGGCTTGTTTGTTTTGATTGTCGTGTTATCCCTATTTTTTTATTAATACGGTGATAGCAACAGTGGTTTTTAAAAAGCGACACTGGTTACGCCAGTTAGAAAAAGGCTACAAGAAAAAAGTTGTTATTAATTAAAATAGATATTATGCATTGGTTAATTTTACACGAATATCTACAACACTTTTAAACATTTCTTACATGTAATGAATGATATTGAACATTATTAAGGAGGTAATATATTTACCATTACTTTTTTTCAAACCATAAATGGTTAACATACATTTATAAATTATGTAACACTAAAATCTTGGACCTCTAATGTCTTTATTTGTTAATTAGTAAACAACTTTTCGGTTAGTAATGCATTTCTAACCGTTTTTAAGTAATAACTTACTAATTTGCAAACTATTTGATGGTTTGTTTTCGTAACTATTAAAGTTTTTTTTTATTTCAAAATGTGTTTAAAAAACATTAATAAAAACATATATAACTTCGAGAAAAGGAATTGTTTACATTAATTTGATTAATTAGTACAATATTGTAAGGTTTTAAGAGACAAGACGTTTTACTAAATGTGTATCGTACTTTATTATGTTGATCCAACCAAAAAACAAGTAATAATTAGTGTCAGACCGAAGATTCGGCTACTGCCACATTCGGCCAAAACAAAAATTCATTTAGACATTCGGTTTCAGTCAAAATGTGATCGATTTTGCCGAAGTCGAAGCTTTGTATCCAAGCGCCGAAAAAGGATACTAAAATTGAATTTAACAATAATATAATAAAAATATTTTTAATAAAACATCTTACTTATCATATGTAAAATACTTTTTCTAAATTAAAGACTTATATATTCT
Organism: Listronotus oregonensis; assembly: GCA_019359885.1. NCBI lineage: Eukaryota > Metazoa > Arthropoda > Insecta > Coleoptera > Curculionidae > Listronotus > Listronotus oregonensis. Next base: position 5,004 of record JAHBCN010001207.1, on the reverse strand, counting down.
TAGTCATTAAAATACTACAAGCCATATTATTATAATGACTAATACAATAATTTATTAAGACAACGATGCAATGCAATTATTAATTTACAATTATAACTTTTTAATATATAAAACCAAGTTAAGCACATTTTGCATCGCCAATTATAAAATTTTAGACTATTGATCCGTACTCAACTAAAATTCTGGTGGCAATCCAGCCACGAAAAGTTAAGAAAAAAATACGAGAGTGGTTTTATTTGCATGCCCTGATCCCGCTACACTCTTTCAATAGGTTTTCCATAAATGTTGTTACTCGTATAAGCAAAACTAAAATTTTTAAGTTTATCAAAATCTTCGGCTTCGGCCGAAGGTTGTAGCAAACGTCGAACATCGGCTTCGGTCAAAAATTGATCTTTTGTCGGACACTAGTATTAATCATAAAAACGTATTATTTAAGAGTCCAGGTTAGAGTTTATATAAGTACACTATATATTTGTAATATTTTATACAAATGTCTAGAAAATGTTTAAAAATTATTACAATTTATATTATCAATCATTGGTAAGAAAGAGACTAAGTTTACCAATATTTTTTTAAACTTTTGAATTAACTATAATTACATATTTATCTTTTTTTTTTAAATTACAAACGGCATTAGTAAAATAAGTAATGGTTTGTTTTCCAATTTATAAAGGATTTTTTTAAAAGTATTTTAAAAGAAATTAATAAAAACACATAAAATGTAAGTTAAGTATTGGTTTAAATTAATTGGAATAATTATTATATACTTTTATAGGATTTTAAGGAATAAAATGTTTAACCAAGGATGTATCATACTTTATTTTGTTCACCCAACCAAAAATCAAGCAATACCATAAAAAATAATAATTTTTAGGTAGGGTTAGAGTAAATTCGTGTATGAAAAATGACAAAGATTTGGGGTTTACATCTCACGATCGCTGCAAGATAACCATGAAAACGTAAACGGTATTTTTGCACCTGCACAGTTTTTAATTATTTTTTGAATTAAGGTAGTCTGAAAGTCCGAATTCGGTACACTTTAGCTGACAGAAGGCCTTGGTTTTAAGAAAAATTATTTTTTTTGTCAGATTTATTGTTTCTCTTCACAACAATAAGCACATGACCTGTAATTTTTAAGGTACAGGGCCATTAAACAAGTACTAAACAACACCATATTAGTGGCTTTTCTTGTATTAGAATAAATGTCAAATAGTTATCTTGTGTTCAAAGAAGAGAGATACGACATAACAATAAATCTTTTCTTAAAGGAACATAATATTTATTGGTTTGCTTTCCAAGGCGTCTCATTTTTTTTCTTGATCCGTTGTAATATAAATAATTTTGTATTTATTGGTATGCATATTGGTAAATCTAAAACATATATTTTAATTAATTTTATTGATACTTAAAATAAATGCGAAGACGTATCGAAAAGACAATTTCAAAAACAAACCAGTAAATAAGGTGTTTCTTTTAGAAAATGATAATTTTATATCGTTTTCCTTTTGTTATAATTTAAATTGTTTTAGATTCTAAGTGAAAAAATACACAATATGGCATTTCGAGGAAAGCCACATATATGGCATTGTTCAGTGCCCGTTAAATGGACGTATATTATAACATTTATTACAGAAAATAAATTTTGCAGAAAAAACTCTGAACTATTTTGTAGACAATGTACCGAGCGATTTATTATAAGTGGAACCTCAGGTTTTGGCCCATATTTTTTTATTTTAAAATTTTCGAACCCAAAATAAATTAAATGGAATGGCTTAAAGTTTTTTATGACCTGAAATTTTTTGCGTGGTGTCAACTACCAACGAGTAATCGCAAAGTCGTCAATTTTTTTAAATAGGATGAGTAGTTTTCGTCTATATATTTTCATAGTTCGAAAATTTCTCAAATAGGCTAAATAAAAATAGAGGCAGTTAAATAATTAGTTTTCAAGATATTCCGTCTTAAAAATTTCAAAAAAAAAATTAGTGACACTTTGTATATAAATATAAAAATTAGTTACCTGTCAATCTGTCTGGGTAAATTTTTGTTTTGACATATTCTTGTTGATAGTTGTCAGAAATACGTTAGCATCAATCAACGAAAGGATAAGGTAACCTTGAAATAAATGCCGTCAAAAGATTGACAAGAATGCAAAATGTCCTTGTATTTTTTACCTGCGTATACCATGTGAAAAAAATTTCACAATTTTTCAGATGGAATATTTTGAAAACTAATCTTTTACCTGCCCTTATTTTTAATGCGCCTATTAGAAAAATTTTCAAACTATAGAAAAATATAGACGGAAACTAGTCATCCTATTAAAAAAAAATGACTACTTTGTGAATACTCGTTGGTAGTTAACACCACTTAAAAAAAAATTCAGATCATAAAAAACTTTGAGCTATCGTTTTTATTGAATTTTTAAATTAAAAAATTGGTTCATATTTTACTTACTAAAATTTAATGATGCTTGGCTACATAGCTTAAAAAAAAACTTTTTAAACAATCCGTAAACTTAAAATTAAGGAAGAATTTGAACCGTTCCAAAACTGCCATTATTATTTTTGTAATTAGTTTATACGTCGATGGATCTCTGAAAATAAATTAAAAAAAAAACAGCTATATATATACCGGGTGACAACGAAATCACTACCCAGCCTTTTATTTTCTTGAATAAAAACATATAGCTTTCACATTTTAGGACGCTATAATATATCATAAGATGCTGGTTTTGGATATTATAACATGTCTCTATCACTTCCGGTTTAACCGGAAGCGACATCAACTTTGATTTTTTGAATGAAATACCCTGTACATTTTTTTAAATTTGGATTCTACAAATCATTTCTGATATAAAATGTATATTATGTCCTATACCTAACTCTGCTGGTTTTTGAGAAAATGGCGATTAAAGATGTCCAAACTACCGCATATTATGCAGTTTAATGGGAAACCAAATAAATGATATAAAAAATTATTATGTTTAATTTAATTTTTTCTGAAGACTTTATCTGTGGATGTCATAATAAAACTACTTCCGGCTTTACCGGAAGTGCTGCGAAAATAGACTTTTCCAATAATGTTACTTCAAAAATTTAAATGCAACACCCTGTATATTTTTTTAAATTTGAATTCCACGGGTCATTCCTGATAAAAAATCTGTATAATATCCTATACCTATCTTTGTTAGATTTTGAGAAAATGGCGATTGAAGATGTCCAAACGACCGCATATTATGCAGTTATAGGGGAAACAAATAAACGTTAGAAACATTTAATATTTTTTAATTTAATTCTAAATTATTTTTTAATTAACTACTTAAATAAAAAACTAATATTAAAATAACAAAATTGTGGCTTGAATTATTTTAGGCTTAAAAACATTTATTTGTTTTCCCCTATAACTGCATAATGTGCGGTCGTTTGGACATCTTCAATCGCCATTTTCTCAAAAACTAACAAAGATAGGTATAGGATATTATACAGATTTTATATCAGGAACGACCCGTAGAATCCAAATTTAAAAAAATATACAGGGTGTTGCATTTGAATTTTTGAAGTAATATTATTAGAAAAGTCAATTTTCGCAGCACTTCCGGTAAAGCCGGAAGTAGTTTTATTATGACCTCCACAGATAGAGTCTTCAGAAAAAATTAAATTAAACATAATATATTTTTATATCATTTGTTTGTTTTCCCATAAAACTGCATAATGTGCGGTAGTTTGAACATCTTTAATCGCCATTTTCTTAAAAACTAGCAGATATAGGTATAGGATATAATTAAGATTTTATATCAGGAATAATCCTTAGAAACCAAATTTTGAAAAATATACAGGGTGTTCCATTAAAAAAATCAAAGTTGATGTCGCTTCCGGTTAAACCGGAAGCGATAGACACATCTTATAATATCCAAAATCGGCATCTTATAATATAATATGTCATTCTAAAATTTGAAAGCCATATGTTTTTATTCAAGAATATGAAGGGCTGGGTAGTGATTTCGTTGTCACCCGTATATATATATATATATATATATATATATATATATATATATATATATATATATATATATATATATATATATATATATATATATATATATATATATATATATATATATATATATGATATATACGAAACGATACTCCGCCCTCATATTCTGAATAAACATATGGCTTTCTTTCGAATGACATATTATAAATGCCGATTTTGGATATTATAAGATGGTCTATCGCTTCCGGTTAAACCGGAAGCGATAGACACATCTTATAATATCCAAAATCGGCATCTTATAATATAATATGTCATTCTAAAATTTGAAAGCCATATGTTTTTATTCAAGAATATGAAGGGCTGGGTAGTGATTTCGTTGTCACCCGGTATATATATATATATATATATATATATATATATATATATATATATATATATATATATATATATATATATATATATATATATATATATATATATATATATATATATATATATATATATATATAAATAAATATATATATATATATATATATATATATATATATATATATATATATATATATATATATATATATATATATATATATATATATATATATATATATATATATATATATATATATATATATATATATATATATATATATATATATATCAAATTTTGTTATATTTGTTGATATCATTTTTATTTGCAAACCATCCTTCAATTTTCTTTTATTTTTTCTACACGTACTCAATCTATTAACGGATTTATTTCTTGATCCAGAGTTTTTCTTCCCGTTCAATGCAGTCGTTTAGATTTGAAAACATATGTTGTTGTTCCCTTATTTTAATTTGTAATTCATTTTGACAATGCATTAAATTAAAGTCAATTTTACGTATTTCTTCTGTTAAATCGGAATAGTTTTGCTTTAACTGTAATATTTTCTTTATAATTCCAATAAGAGCGTGTTAATTGTTTGTTTTTCTTTGCATTTTTTAAGCTTTCCGTTATATTTATGTTTAACAAAT
>JAHBCN010001206.1:0-125619 GCA_019359885.1 Listronotus oregonensis | reverse complement strand
AAAACTTTGGCCCTAACAATTTGGAATATGTTAGTTAAAGTATTTCTTGAGATTTGTATAATCGATCTTGTATTTCACAATTTTTCGTTTACAAAAAGTAAACACAAAGGCGTTATATTTAATCATATCCCTTTTATTTAACCAGCCTACGTTTTAAAAAATACCCTCTACCTTGTCAGTGCATTTTTGCATGTAAGTAAATTTTTACCCACTAAAGAAGTTTAACGATAATAATATATGAGGAAAGTCGTAAAAAATGGTTTAACAATTTAAATAAAATCTATGTTTGTTTGCTTTAATATATGCATTATTACAAAACGATTTAATATACTTAATATACTTTGAACTATGCATCTCCGAGGAATTAGGATTATTTAGAATTATTTTTTATTTAGTGGGACTAAACAATTTTCTAAATTTAACTGGATTAGCAATTTATTTGCAATCTTTTAAGTACCTAAACCCTTTTTAATCTACTCATTCAATACCGTAATAGTTTAACTTTTATAACAGTAATCAAATTAAACATTTTCCATTTATAATAAAAAAATAAACAATAGAAATCATTAAAAACTATTTTAAACAAACAAAAGCAAACTAACCAAATAAATTTATTTAGAGTTAGGCTGGTCGTATATTTATTCGACATGTCGTCGACAATTTATTTGCGACAAATGTCCGAAAACAAATGTTTTAAGAAAATAAGGCGGGTTCGTCCACTTATACTTATTATGTCGCGGACCAAGAATGCATTTTTCTTACGTGCGTTGGTTTCACGATAAAAGAATCGAAAACAAATAAAAAGTTGACGAATGTTTAACCACTAACACACTGCATATCAAGAAAAAAATGCATTTGTAAGCGGTAGATTTAAAGATAGCTTCCACAAATTTAATACTGAAAGTAGGATCGTCCTTCCTAATTTTCACCACTAACACATGTTTGCCGCGAAACATAATCGACAAAAAATGTCGCTTGAAAATACAGCAAGTAGTGTCGTATGGAAATTGTCGCAGACAAGCACTGGCTTGTTTACGACATGTCTGCATAATGTATGATAACGTACGAGCGGCAACTTAAAACTATGCGCTCTAATAAATAGTAACACGTCCACGACATGTCGTAAACAAATGTCTTTTAGATGTATGCGGCCTTATGGATCCTTTTCCAACACTTCTGTAGAATTGGATACGTACGGAGATCTTGCGTTTAGAAGAGCAGTTTGAGCGACTGCAGGAGTATTTTCTTGATTACGGAGTGAAAGTGGGGTATCAGTCAATAGAATTCCGCAGTACACGGAGACCCGTTGCTGTGTTACTCAGAAAAAGTGCGTTAGAAAATATCATAACCATTACATGGCACTTTAAGATGGTAGGATACGTTTTCTTTTAGTCCTTGGGAATTAAAAAAAACGTCTTTATTACGGTGATTTCCCAAAATTCAAAGTGCTTGTTGCTTTCAGAACCTATCCCAACCGGTGGATCCAAATCAACGACTAGGTATAGACTAAAGCTCAGTTTGCCGAATATGTCTGCCAAGGTCGAACTCGCTCTGACGTCACCACCGGTGCTGGCTAGTGCTGGGATATCGACACAAAACATCGATATTGATCTCTAAATCACTCAAAAAATTAAAATTCTATTTTTGGAGCTAGAAAATTAGGTTTAAAACTTTTTTTTATATAATATTAAACATTGAAAGGTAAACATCGATGATAGTGTCGTCTAACATCAATGTTGAAAACATCGAACATCGGCAACAAAACATCGATAAACGTCGCTCAGCATTATTTAGCATCGGCGGTGACGTCACAGCCGCTGCCTGCTTCTCCTAAATTTTCCAACGTACGTTAAATGGAACTGAGCAGTTTTTTAGTATATAGCCGTTGGATCCAAATAGGAAGCTGATTTAACTTTGTAAGTCTCGAAAGCGTCAACGTGCAAATTTTGTAACACTTCGAGCTTTTAACCAAACGCAGCCTTGTACAATATAGGTCTGTTTGTTATTCAGAAATAGTATACACTATTTTACACTTTTTTTACGTAAGCGCTCTTATGAAAGATGTATTTTAGGACTACGTAGGTAGAAACAGTGTAAAATATTTGCGAGGCAACCGCAACCTACCAGGATCGCTGCAGAACTAACAAAGAGCAGCACAACTTCATGAATTGGCGGGAAAGTACGGTTATTATACTTGCGCAGGTTCAGTCGCCATTTCGCTGGGATAATATCTGTCTTCTTTTTTTTAATAATTGTAATCGTTTCGTGTACGTTTCTGTCGTGTTTTGTGCTTAAAAATATTAAAAGCGCCGCAAGGAAGAGATCGTACTGCCTGTTAGTTATGCTGTTGCACAAGTAAGGCCCAGTTGTATAGGTTAGGATCAAGGGTGGTAAACTTAACAAGGAGTGCTCGATTTTTACGATTTGTCCGCAGATATAGGTTATGTTTGGACGTCACCAGTTTGCCTATTTTGCCCAGAAGGTATATTTATTTTATTAGTTTTGTTGAATATTTAACTTTTAAAAACTATTTTGGATATGTACTTACTTTTAGAACTGTACTGTATAATATTTTAAAAAATTAAGACTTTATACTACTTGTAAACAAACCAAACAGGCAAACGGATTACGTCACAAATACCGATTTGACATTTAAATTGGTGTATGTGGGCTTAAATGGGATCGAGCACTCCTTGTTAAGTTTATTACCCTTGGGTTAGGATAACCCTGAAATTGAGAGATAATCTTCGGATTTCAAAAAAAGCGGTTTGTGTAGCAAGGATTAACTTCAAATTGTGGGTTAACCTAGGGTAATCCATAACTCGTGGATGGAGTAGGGATTAACTCACAATCCTCAGGTTAATAAATAAAAATGGAGGAGTTCGAAATATTTGAGGATGTACTATTCCATGAGGAAGACGATTTATGTTAATAATGTTAATATAAATATAATAGAAAATTCAAGTAGAGGCCAATTTTTTTGTAATCGTATGTATATCATGGAAGTTTGGGTATACTAGGAGTTTATAAATGGGTATAGAATTTCGAAAGCCTCCGTGGATGTACTTCTCCAATTGGCGTACATCTTCAAAGAAATACCAACCAGTAAGTAACTACTTTTCAAGAGGAAAATTAAAAACATTCATATTTTTAATTTTCTAACTTAGGAATCATGCTTCAAAAAATAAAAATTGCAGGTTATTGAGGTTATGTTAAACAAATTCCTCCTTTACTTCTAGGAAAAGTTAGGAATATTTTAATAACCTTGTGACCGAACCCCAGAGGTATACAACTGTACAAACAGAACTATGGATAAACTTAAGGATTAATCCAAGAATAAAACCTAAGATTAATTCAAAGATTAATCGTGATATTAACCTCAACCTATACAACTGGCCCTAACAGCGGTTTGCACCAGTGATACTTAGGTCAACCTTAACTTTAAGTGATACTTAAGTGTAAGATTTCGTTTGCACAACTTACACTTAACGGCTAACTGTCACTTAAAACTAATACTAAGTTAAGCTGAAGATTTCTTTGGCTTAAGTGATACTTTTATAATTTTATAACCTCAAAAATAAAAAGTTTTATTGTTTTTGGTAAAAGCGTTAAATTATTTGTGTTGTGTTTTGAATTTTTAAAATTAATTTAAAATAAATATTTTAAATAATGACCTCACTTTTTTAAGTTGGAAATCTGCAATTAAGAAAATGCATTCTGAAAACTATTTATATAGAAAATTTTTTGTCCAGTGCATTTTGTTTGCTAATTTTGCCTTTTTCGAGTAAAAAAATCAAATACATATCGACAATACGAAGTCAACATTCAATACAATGATAGAATGGAAAAACCATTATGGGTGCAAATTTTAATCCTTTTTCAATGTAACAGATTACTATTATAAATTTTGTTGGAAGAAAGTCTTGAAAAAAATCAACAACTATCTCAAATTTTATGTCCTTATTCATTTCATTCACATTTATAAAATAAAATAATCTAATTTCTTTTTCTTAATAATTTATAGCCCGATAGATCAAGAGTTAAGAAGTTTAGGCCGTTTTTTCATATTTTAATTCAAAAAGTCCGCCTGTAAAATTTTTTGCAATATTAAAGAAATAACTTGTATATTATAATCGTGGATTATATTTAATAAGTTTTTCCCTAACTGAAAAGTTTGGAGCCCTTTTTCTATTTTATTTTTCTCGGTTGCTGCTACTCATTATGAATGCGCACGATAAATAATTAACAATTACACAAATAAAAACCGTATTTTTGTTAAAAAATGAACTGCAAGAAACGAATTTGAACTTTTCGGGGAACAAAAATTTAATTTTCGCTCAATTTGTCTTCTTCAATACTTATAATGCGGCTCTAGTTACCAAACATCAAAACTGGAATATTTTTACAATGTTGCCAAGCATTTTTAATACTTAACTAAGAAAATAATAAGTGTAACTTGTGCAAAGCTATAAATCGTTAAGGTCAACCTTAATACTAAGTGCTACTTAGTTATTGTGAACTTTTAAGGGTTAGTGGTGCAAACCGCCGTAAATATGTTACAGGATTACCTCGCAAAAATTTGCTTAGATTATTTAAAAAGCATTATTTAAAAATTAAACTTAAAATCTGTGGCTGAGAAGCCTGAGAAGTTAATCACTACCAGTAAGGAAAAATGTATGGAATATAACTACAACTAATTGAAATGCTTACCCGGTGCACCGGTTAGTAATATATTTCTCATTTTAGTATATTAATTTACAATAAATTTTCTTGTTTGTTATTAAGACAGTTTTGCAACAACAAACGAAGAAAGGTTATGTCCGAACCAAAAAAATATGTGGATAAAGGTATGTATTGTCGTATGTTTAAACAGTTTTGAAAACAACGGTCGAATGCTTGAGACGATTTCGCCAATTGCTAGGTACTTTTTTACGAAATAGTGATGATAATTCGAATTAAAAATAATCGATAATCGATTATTGAAATAACCGCATCATGATTATTCAGATTTTTTTTTTTATTTAAATTTATTTTCGTAATTCAAATTAACTGAATAATCGCATGATAGCGTTTTTCAAAATCGGATTATCAATTTTTTTAATTGAATTATCCCATACTATTTCTGACCAACCAAAGACTACCAAACGTGCGAAATCGTCTTTGGTATGTTTGTCCAAGCTAACATTTTTAGGTTGGCAATGCAATATCCTCATATAGTAAATTTGTTTTTCAGATTTAAGTTGGCTGATATAAGAATTTTAATCAGAACCACGAGTTTATTTTATCTTAAATGTGATAATAACTAATTCCAGTATTTTTTTGCCATAAATTGTTTGAAAGCTTGATGTTTGCCATAAATATTTTATTAAAATTATCATTTTTTTTATTAAGTGTTTGTTATTTAGAAATAGTTTACACTATTTGTACACACTTAGTTCTTAAATACACCTTCAATTAGAGCGCTTAGGTACGTAAAAAATGTAAAATAGTGTACACTATTTCTGAATATCAAACAGACCCGTTATGTTTTGTTATATTTGCAGGCAAACTCTTTACAGTTGAATTGAAATATCCCGATAAAATATCTCACTTTAAGGGATGGTTCATATCCTTATTAGGCAAATTTACAATTTTTTAAAGATGCCTAAAGTCGATTTATTTCATCTGATATAACTCCATTAGCTGCTTCCTATATTAAATTATAAAATAAATAAAACAAAACAGTAATAATCATTTATTTAGTCAGAGTATCATTAACACAATAAGATGCTTATACTTTATAAAATAAATTTATCAAAAACGTTGGAAGGGCGTGTTTAAGGCTTTAGAAGTGGCAGTGACCACCAGGCGTTTTTATGAAAAAAGCAAACGTATGTAATGACGAAAGAAAAATGTATGCAATATGCACGCAGCAGACAAAGTGGTAGGTTTGACGTTTTAGCAGCTGGACTGTAAATGGTTGCTTGTGAGTTCAAGCATTTTGGCAACTACTGTGGTCATTGATGTTATGTGTTTAAATGAAATAGTCATTTAATATTTAGCTTTTTATTAAAAGCAGTAAGGTAGTTTAATAAAGAAAAGCTAAAAATTAAAAAGAAGATAACTTGTAAATGATTTTTATTACCATTTATCTTATTAATATACTAATAATGTGGGTCCCATAAAATAGGGAATGTCTTATTATAGCATTGAATTTACAATGATATGGATGCAAGCGCATCACTTGATGACCACCCTCCTGAATAAGAGCATCGACAACATAAGATTTGGAAGACTTTGGTAGGCGCTGAATCAGGCACCACAAAATCTATTTTGTCGCCGATTTTGCAAAAGGAATATTTCGTTTTTTTAACCATTTAACCATATTTTCTTTCTTCCCGCCACTATATGGCCAGTTTTCTAACAACCTACTATGGTAGCTGGCATTACCTAAAATGACTAATGAAGGCCTTTTTAAATTAGGTAGTAGATCATCTCTAACCCACTTCTAAAAATTTTCAGCTTTCATCTCGCCATGGTAATCTGCTGTTTTTGTTTTCGATTTAAAACTTCTACTGGCACCATCAAGAAATCCTTTTTCTGAACCAGCATGTAGAATAATGTATCTAAGGAAAATATAAGTATTTCATTAGTTTTTTAATTAAATATACTTTAATGTTTCATAAGAATGCAGCAAGTGTGTTCTGTAGTTTAATGTTGTCTAAGAGCTACAGGTTAATCATATGTCCTATGTATGAAAGAGACCCCAACTGAGGTATCTACCGAATCTGTCATATATGTGTATTTTTCTCAGGATACCCCTTATGCTTAAAGTCTAAGTGTTCACATACTACGAGTGTCTAGAGTGAAGTCAGATGTAAATTACTGATAAGATTTCGTAGTCTCAAAACTCTAGAGATGAAGGGGCGGAAAAAGTGGGAAATGTGAAGTGGACAATAAAGGGATGCATCTAAGTAGACTTTTAATTTGCTCTAATTGGGAAATACAAAAAATCCTAAAAGAGAAACAGGTCTTCTCCGCTTGTCGGTGTGCAAGAGGAAGCTTTTTTGTAAAACTGTGATAATTTATAAGGCAAAACAAAATTTTATTAAAGGATTGTTAAAGTGCTTTACCTTGTGATTTAAAAAAAATGGGCCCTTCAATTTTTCCTGAAGTGTAGGAAAGTACATTTTTTTTCTAGGGTATAATTAGTCATTAGAATGTTTTACCTTTCCACTAAAATATACATCGTCATCCTGCCAAGACCTGCAAAAAGAGCTGTTCGAGAAGATCCAGGTTTCATCGAGAAACACCCAAAGATTTTTATTTTTTCCTAAATCTTCATTTTCCATGAAACCTTTGAAAATTTCCTTCTCATGCGTTGCACATTTGGTTTTTCCTTGTGGTTTTTCCATTAAGCCTAAGTTACTTATAAATTTCATATTTTGCTTCTTATATTGTCAGCAACTGCCACTATGCGATCCTAAAAATACATTCATAAATATATTTAAATCTTAAAATATTTGGCACATCTGAGGATGTATTTTTAAATTATGATACTCTTAAAACGAGTTATTTTACCTTTTGCAAGATCACTATTCTGATTGCATCATTTTTCAAAAAATATTTATTAGGTTATATTTTCATACCTCCGGCTCATCACAGCTCTGAAGTGGGTTTCGAAGCTTTTCCAAACTGGAAATACAGTAATCATTGTGATTTATACACTAAAAAATATCTATTCTAGTGGTTTTTCTTAAACCAATAAAAATAAAAACTTAGTCCAAAATAAAATAAATTATTAAATATAAAAAATGTCAAATAGTCCACACAAAAAAAATAAAAACACTGCAGAGTAATCTCTAATCTCACTAATTACTTTAAAACACGAAATAACACACCCAAACACAAAAAAAATTTAATACAAAAATTGAAATGCCGTTAATCCATAACTGGGTGATGTATGCCAATCAGGTGATTTTGACGTTGAGTCTAGTAATTTTTGTTTTTGCATATGTAAGCCAACACAAAAATGTTAGCTTGGACAAACTATAAGTATTTATTCGTGATTATTCACGTGTCTATTAACACTAAGAATGGTAAGAATATAATTCTTAAGGGCACCACAGACTACGTTTATTTTCATCCATTCCTATCGCCGCGATTCAGATCGGCGTGTAAAATATGCCAAAAACCGATGTCTGGGGCAAAACCATCGTGCCGCATCGTCGGTAAAAATTTCTGCTGGCGCTTGGTTTTTGGAACGACGGTTTGACTCGTGGCATTCCTACTGATAGTTTTGGGGATTTTATTCAAAATTGACGTTTTTTTGCATGAGGAGCCAAGGAAACAGCGGCACAAGTTCATACTTGTTATTTTTATTTATAATGCTTTCTCTTTATAACGTTACCGTAGGACGCACAAAGAAACAGTCCAAATTACTTGTAATGTGTGGGCAAAACAGTTTGGCGATTCAACACGCCGTTCCGAATCGCCGCGATACGAATGGATGAAAATAACCGTAGTCTGTGGGACGTATCTTAATAATAGTTTGGTTCATATAGTCACATTCATAAAAACTTAAACCGCAAACTTGGGGTTAAGCAGTTCTAGTAACCTTTTTAGGTATTACCGGTGGTTGGGCGACATTTCAGTGACATTAAAAGGTAATTATATAGTGTGTTTCTTTTAACTTTACGAACCATTCCTTGAAACTGTTTGAACAGTTTTTCAAAACTACTTCAATATTAACGGAACACTTATGGTGTCGTTTCGGGTTGTTTTATAACATAACAGGAATACACTAATTGAAGATTAAAAATGTTTTAAAAAACATTTACATTTATTATTTTTCTCATTTTTTTGGACTCAGTTGGAATATCATATCTGGGCTAAGCCCTTTTAAGAACCCCTTTTCCATCAATCTCTATACTTAAGCGTGTATTAAAAAAAAACAAAGACACAATTCCTACATGCACATGTTCACGAGTATCAAACATGAAACTGGAATGACTTTGTCTTTTCTCACTATTGACTAAAGAAATGTCTTACACGACTTTTGTGTTAGTTGTTTTTGGTTTATGGGTATATTATATGGGCCCTTTACGAAGCCTTTCTATTGTTTAGTCTTTCTCAATAATAATTATAACAGAAAATTCAAGTATGACTATTGAAGTATATGCCAATTATGGCATAAATAACACGTTGCAGTCTGTTACCCGTTAGTTTACTAATAACTTAAATAGAAAAGTATGAGAAAAGTAATAGATATATAACATTTTTATTAATATTTATTTTTTATATATTTATTTAACAGTAATTAACGTTCAGTGCATTTCTATGCCACTGAAATAATACCGGCACAAGAAACAATACAAAGAATAATAAGAAGTGAAAGATAAACTTTCTTTTTCCGCCGATATGAACAAAACCAAATACAGACAGATAACCTACGCTAGTGTTACCAACGGAAAACGCTAAAGCTTTTTATCTTGCCGCAATGGAGGCGTTAAAGCATAATGGCGGCGTTCTACAGACGTATCGTAACTATCAAAGTTCTAAAACTGTGTTCTGTGTGCTCGATGTTTACTATTTGTCCGCAGATATAGGTTATGTTTGGACGTCACCCGTTTGCCCATTTTGCCCAGAAGGTAGATTTATTTTATTAATTTTTGTTAAATATTCAACTTTTAAAAACTATTTTGGATATGCACTTACTATTAGAACTGTAATATATAACATTAAAAAAAATTAAGACTTTATATTTCTTGTAAACAAAACAAACAGGCAAACGGAATACGTCACAAATACCGAATTGACATTTAAATTGGCGTATATGGGCTTAAATGGGATCGAGCACTCCTTGTTAAGTTTATTACTCTTGGGTTAGCGTAACGTCAAAATTAAAAAAACACAATTAGGTTTAAGATTTTTGACAGTGACACTTCGAACCTTTAGACTTCCTAACGATTATAGCTGCTTACGAACAGCATAAATTCTGACCTAAGTTGAGGAAAACTAACTTAGTTGGCCGTACGATTTGTCACAGCTAAGTCAGAATCTGACCTCCCCCTTGCCCCTGTTAAGGTACCCGGATTTCTGTCTGAGATATCTTGGCTAACCTAAGTTAAGCAAAATTTGACATTTTTAACGTTTTGGGGAGTTGTAACTTGACAAGCCGAAATTGCGTGTTCGATCAAACAACTTAGCTCTGGTCAGAAACTAACTTTAACTTAGGTAAGAAAAGTGGTTGTTCGTAAACAGCTTATACAGGGTGTCCCAAAAGTAATGGGACACGGAGCAACAGCAGATTCCTTAGGTCGAAATAATGCAATTTACGTAAACTTGCCTTATCCGAAAGTTGATAATAACAAAGATACAGGGTGTTAAACTTTTAATTTTGCTTTGGTTTTTTCTTAATAATTCTTTAATCAAATGAGCTAGCGGTACAAAATTTAGGATCTGGGGGTTGTCTGAGGCGAGAAATTTAAATTCGTCCACGCTTTTGATATTGCTACTAGAGGGCGCCAGCTACGGCCTACCTCACTTGTTTTAGATGTCGTAACTTTTTTTAAGCTTAGAATATTGACCTGCTTATTAAAAAATAAGTTACTATAAATTTATCTGCATCAAAAATGTATACTATGTTTAAGTCTCTAGGAGCAGCCGTTTTCGAGATAAACGCACTTTAAAGGATCCCACAATTTTTTTATGGAAAATGAATTTTGGCCAATTGTTTTCAAACTTTGCATAGTGATAGTTTTTAACACGGTGATCAAAGATCCTTCAGGGCACAAAACCCGAAAACGCCTCCCCAAATCCCCAGTGACTTTTGAGGGTGATTTTGGAGGGTTGGAGGCGTTTTCGGGTTTTGTGCCCTGAAAGACCTGAAACCCCCATATCCCAAATTTGGTATCGCTAGGTCATTTGGTTAAAGAATTATTAAGAAAAAACGAAAGCAAAATTAAAAGTTTAACACCCTGTATCTTTGTTATTATCAACTTTCGGATAAGGCAAGTTAACGTAAATTGCATTATTTCGATCTAAGGAATCTGCTGTTGCTCTGTGTCCCATTACTTTTGGGACACCCTGTATATTAAAGGATGGCTAAGTTTGCCCAATCTGTCAAGGTCAAACTCGCTGTGATGTCACCACCGGTGCTGGATAGAAAGCTCGTATATGCGTTATATGGCATTTTCTGTGTATTTAGAAAAAAATTCTTAATGCAAAATAAATTGTCAGCAAAATTAGGATCTAATACATTTAAAAATATTATCTTTTGAAGAAAAGGATAATAAATATATTTTTGGGATATTTAAAAAACGAGCATATAGACATAAAATATTTACACACAAACTTTTTTAGAAACAATAAATCACAATAAGCATAAGAATAGGTACATATTTTTAATTAGAATATAATAATTACATTTTCTTATTGTTTATGGTTATATAAAAATAAATTTAAAACTAAAAAATTAAACGAGAATAAATCACCTGCCCTTAAAGACGATAATAAATTAAGAAACAGTATATTTTATTTTATTTAAAAAAAATGGTTATTTAATTTACATTATTTTAAATTTTCCTAACTCTATTCCGAGATACCCAACGCTTTAAGCTTGATAGCGCTGGCAAGCGACATTTTTTCCTAACAAGACCCACATACGTCCAAAAAAAGTACCCTGCGTAAAAGACGAGACCGCCTGAACTTTTTGTTTTCGGGGTCACTGAATTCATCCTCGCGCCAGAATAGCGAAGTTGGTTCGTGGTTTTTCAGAAATCAGCAATAATGCTAACGAAAAATCTCAAATTTTTAGCATTATTGTTGTTTTCTGAATAAACGCAAACCAACTTTGCTATTCCTTCACCAGATTAGAATTCATCAACCCCAAAAACATGAGATTCAGATGGTCTCGTTTTTCGCGCAGGATACTTTTTTGTGAGGCTGTGTAGTTAAAGGTTTGTAAAAAAACATTAGCCAAAGTTCTTATCAATACAGGACGTAAAAAAGGGGTCATTATTGTCACTGCTAGTCCGTCTGTGCGACTGTAATAAGTAATTCAAAACACTTTCTTTGATAGTAATTTAAAAAGCCTCACTTAGTATTACATCTTATGAAACTAAAATTGAAATATACCTGATGGTTCAATAGTTATATCTAAAAAACTTGATTTCATCGAAGCTCTTTGGGAGTTAATATCTCCAAAGAGGAGGCCTATACAAAAAAAAATTATATGAACTTGTAGTATTTTTTTTACATTTTTTTTTATATCCTGGAGATTTCCAAAAAATTTCCGGACATCCTGTAAATACGAAGAAGAGTTATGTCATAAGCACGACTTCAGACGTCGCGGATTTAAGACGCGTGAGAGGGTAAGTAATAGTGATAAGTTGTCAGTATCAGTATATTTTTGTTATCTGATGATTAGATCAGTGGCGGCAGTTTGCATCGTTTTGGAACTTATATTTTTCGAAAGTTGTGTTTCAGTGTTTATAGCCAAATATAATTTTTTTGTTTTACGTCGTAGAGGTTACATTCTAACAATAATAAAGAAGTATTGTAAAAAATGGTTATATTTGTAATAGCGGCACTGGTCTTAACATTAATATAACCTAGTCCCAAATTACACTGACAATAACAAACGGTTTTTTGTGTAAAATAGTGTACACTATTTCTGGATAACAAACAGCCTATGGATTCAGCCTAAAGAAAGTATTTTTACATCAAAAAATTGGATACTTCTTGGCCGAAAAATTGTGGGTATGCATTGTTTTAAATATATACCCAACCATGAAAACTGCTACTGGGCATATAATACCTAGAAAATTAAAAGGTCATAAAAATAAAACAAATAACTATTAAAATTTATATTTATTTAAGAGCTTTAAACTAATTTATTTTTTTTTAATAACATATTAAATTTTTTTAATTAGTTTTCCTTACAAATCGTGTGGATTTTTATCCAATAAAATGTATCTTGAAAAAAAAAAGAATATTACCATTTTAAAAAACTGATTTTTATCTCACATGATTTTTTAGAATGTTTTTTAGATCAATCCAAGGCATTAAAAGTTAAGTAATAAACTACTACAGGTATATGCTGGAGGGTTATTTTTGTTGTTAATCAAAATGCACTTTATCAAAATTACAAAGGTCAATTCGCTTTTCCGTCTATTTGCGTCTTTGTAAACGACCCTGTGTTTTGTGACTAATAAAAGCTAACGAAAAATCGCTGCTATATAGACCAAGTTCCTCACCAATATTTTTTACTCGTTTTGCTTCCAATCAATCATATGTCACTTGTTCTATTAGTAAATTATCTGCTGCGAGACCACGTGACAAAAAAATCTTCTCCCTTCGCTCTCATCCGAGAGTTCAATGTCGAACTTGGCCATAAACGAAGCTTAAAGCAAATTCTAAAAATCTTCGAGGTAACACAACATACCGGTATCCAGCGTAACTATCAAAGACCAGCAGTGGGACTCTGATAAATAGAAAAATATGTTCGCATAGAAAAGTGACGTAAATTTCAAAAAGTTGGTATTCTGATACCGGTTTCTAATGTAATCCTCTTTCTCCGCCACCCCTTGTAGAATCGCTTCCAAACGAAAATTTAAAGCTGTCGCATTCCATTTGCCTAAATGAGTTAAAGTAGAACAGCTTATTTAAAAAAAGACGCCCTCTTTAACGTATGTTTGCGTCTGTCATATTATTTATAATAACATAACCTTAAATTGTGAATGTGAATCATAACAGAATTTTTAAATTTATTTGATTTGCGAACACTATATAAAAATGGAAAAAAAACGAAAATGAGTCTAAAAAATCAATAAATTGTTAATCAAGGAAAAAACAACACTTATCTCTCATCACTCTCCTCTCTAAATAAAAATGTCTTAATATTTCTCTGCGTTCTTCTTGATAAGCTATAATAAGATGCGGTAACATTTTTATTACGTTAAAAAACTATACACAACATACAATCCAAAAGGTTTATAATTAACTGTCCAAACAACATAGTGCAAGTTCTTTATTCCATCGATAAAAAGTACGCTGAATTTATGCGCTGAACGTCAAATGACGTCATGAGAAGTTCTGATGGAACAAATTAAAACGAAATGTTTAAAAAATCTCGCTGTTTGTTCTGCAACTGTCAATGTTCAGCTAATTGTTGTGTTTCTCTTCCGTATTTATTTATTTTTTTGCTCAATTATTTTATAAAAACGATTTAATGGAATTCCATCGCTCTCCAGCGGTAGTTTAAAAACGGTTTGATGAATTAGCGCTTAATGCGCTGGATCCATCGATGCAATTAAAAACTTGCCCATAGTCATTTAATTATAAAAATATATTTTCTTGACATCTGACAGGCAGACTGACAGTTTAATATGTCATAGCTGTGAAATTTTTACGGGTAAAAATAAATAACCCTAACAAATGCCGAACTTCTCCGAATGAGGTTTCTAATATGTAAACCGATTTATCAGAGTTTCAAAATCATTTCTAATTTTAAGTTTTTAGAATCGAAACCAAGCGATTCTAATATTTGTTTTCTATTTATCGGAGTTTCACTGCAGCACGATTTCGTAAATTGGCGGAAAAGTACGGTCATTTTTCTCGCGCAGGTTCTACCGCCATTTTGCTGGGATATGATCTGTTTCCTTTATTTAAATTGTAATTGTGCTGTTTTGTGTGTGCGTTTCCTTCGTGTTTTGTAACAACTAAATGTGTTACATGTTTACCTCGCAATAATTTGTTTCTATTCACGCTCATTGTATGTTTACAACGTTCCGTTTTCCATTACCAGCCCTGACTAATATATAAGGTCTATTTGTTATCCAGAAATAGAGTACTCTATTTTATACTTTTTTGTCAATAAACCGTTTGTTATAGTCAGTGTAATTTAGGACTAGGTGTTTGGTATGAATTGTGGTGTAAACTTGTTTTCACTTAATTACGCTAAAGGTGGGTTCAAACAGAAATTTAATTTAATTTTAATTTAACCTAATTTATGGTTTAATTTTATTTTTACCACCCTCGTTCATACAAAAATTTCTGAAACTTAAAAATATTAAATTCAACCAATAAAATATGTCTATTTGCGTCTGCGCAAAAACAAACATGTCATTTTGATTTTATTTAAATCAAAATTCACAACCTAACCAGACCTAACTAACAAAAAACAGGTAAACAACCAGCTGATTAATATTTGTGCTGCTAATTGAAATATTGAAAAAACTACAAAAGTTAAAAAAATCGGTGTTAATTGCCAGCTGATTTCTCAAGCATGCGCATTACCAATCATTTAATTTAATTTAATTCTAAAAGATAAAAGTTGGTCAACTTTTAAATTAAATTTTAAATTCGGTCATCTGTATGAACGTCTCAATATGAAACCGTTGATTTAACTTTTTAAATTAAGTAAAATTGCTATATTAAATTAAATTTCTGTTTGAACCCACCTTAACTCTCGAAGTAGTGAAGTTAGATGCATGTTTAATACAAGATTTAAAGTTGTTTGTTTATGATCATAACCATAAAGCCATTGTTAATTTCTGAAATCAGTCTTAAACGCGTTTTTTATAAAAATCAAATCGGAACTTATTTACACTTAGTTCCACTTTTTAGTCCTACACTCGCCTATTCTGTCCTACTCTAAACTTGATAACACACAGACCTATAGTGCACCACACATAAGACCCTTCAAGCATAAACCTATTGGAGGGAGCTTTGCCGCTTTTCGTGCGAACAAGTGTGCTGGAGAGGTAGAAGAATAGGTGTATCCATTTCTCTCTTGCTCCAACATGCTGATTGGTTTGTAGAAAGAGTAAATACCTTGCATTGTGGGCTGATTGGTCTGCACGTTGGCGCAATAAAGAAGGGTTATAACCATTTTTTCTCTTACACGCTTGCTTGCACGTCCAAGCGGCAAGGCGGCTTCTAGAAGGTATATGCTCGAAGATCAGAACTTGCCCTTTTTAATTTCATGGTTCACTGTTAAAGCGCCCTTAGATATCCATCTAACCCTTTTTTAGACGTGAAACATATGCTTTTTTCATCTTTTATTAGCCTATAATAAGTTTTGAATACAAATATAAAACCTTTATGTGCTAAAAGTCAACTAAATCTAATTTTCTGATATCACATGACAACTTAAATAAAAATAGTAAAACCTAAAAAAATCTTTGGCGGTCATGAAAAAGTAAACATAAACAGTAATTTCAGTCGGTCAAGCAGTTAATGCATATATCTGCCATGTGTTCTTTGCATCCATAACGTTTACATTTCACGCAGGATTTTCTGGAAGATTTGTTGCTGGCTCGAGGACAAACATAACAACGGCCAACGTAATTTTCTGGCTTTGGCTGTAGAGGGGTAGGGACTGCAACAGCATTAAGCCCAAGAAGAGCACGCGCACGTCTTCTTAGTTCTACTGGTAAGGCGGTGATAGCTGATCTCGCTTCTATTTGTGGCTTAATGAATTCCCAAGCAAATTGCTGAATAAAGTCATTTCTAGGGATTTTGTTTTCTAGGGGATGATTTGCTTTATAGATGCAATAAGCATTTATACCCGATATATTCAATAGATCGTAAAATATGACCATAGGCCAACGACGCGTGTTTCTAGCCACATTGTATTTTACACATAATTGGTCCACCAGATCTACACCAATTTTAGTCTTGTTGTATCGGGTTATTATCTCTGGTTTTTTTTCATCCCCTGTTTCCGGATCAATGGCATTGTCATGGGCATAGAGGACACCAAAACAACAGATTTATTTTTGCTTGGGCAGTATGAAACCATAATGTCTTTCTGAAAACCAAAGAAGGATGTTTTCTCTTCTCTTTCTCTTCTAGGCAAGAATTCAGTGGGGATCTCACGCTTATTTTTGCGCATTGTACCAATGTAAGTTATTTTTTTCTGCTCTAGCAATTTTCTTGTCAATGGAATGCTAGTAAACCAATTATCGCCGGTAATATTGCGATTAGTTTTCTCTATTGGTTGCACTAATCGTAGAACAATATCCTCTGCGGAATTGTTCAACTTGTACGGCCATCAGGTTGAGTACCAACATATGTTTCGAGATTCAAAGTGTATTTAGTTTAGCATCAACCAAAGCGAACTTCTTGATTCCGTACTTTACTGGTTTACTGGGTAAATACTGCTTGAACGAGCAGCGCCCCCTAAAGGCCAACAGTTGTTCGTCAACGGTTAGGTATTCACTAGGAATGAAGCTGTTTTCCCTAATGGGTGCTAATTTGTCTAATTCTTTCCTTTCGTTTCTCGTTGTGATATCGTCGAATCGCAAACAACGAAGAAGAAATCTAAATCTATTTTCGCTCATCGCGAGGTAACAGGATTCAACGCCATTGCCCTTTGAATTATCCCATATTTTATGAGCGTTTTTCCTTGAACTTCTCAGTGTTCCTATCAAAAAAAAAATTCCTATCAAAGCTCTTATCTCTGTTTCATTAGTTAATCTAGCGTCGCGATCCCTGTTAAATCTATGTTTTATGTTCTCAATATATATATTTGTGGAAGAAACTAAAATTCGAATAATGGTGTCAGAAACGAAAAGTTTTATGCAA
The DNA here is from genome assembly GCA_019359885.1 of Listronotus oregonensis. Taxonomy (NCBI): domain Eukaryota; kingdom Metazoa; phylum Arthropoda; class Insecta; order Coleoptera; family Curculionidae; genus Listronotus; species Listronotus oregonensis. The sequence goes on along the minus strand of JAHBCN010001206.1, from coordinate 108,048 downwards.
TCAATTGCGAGCAATGCATTGCGAGCATCGCGTTTAGATCCAGGTAAATGTGTTATAATATTATGAGCACGTGTTCGCACTTGTACATTACCACAATTTTTTCTCCACTTAGTCGTTTTATCCTTCCCTATGTAAAATTTGCCACCATCATTTTCTTCACCGTCACTTCCTGATGAACTTTCATTTTCATCCGATGTAAGTTCTATCTCTGAATCAGTCTCATGATCACTTCTTTCCACTATATCTTTATTTTGTTCTTCTTCATCTTCCTCATTTTCATCTATAGGACTCTCCTCCCCACTTGACACCTCGTCATACCATTTAAGCCTTACTTCTGGATCTCTACTAGTTTCCAAACGCCTTCTTTTTGCATCAGACATTTTTCTGAAACAAATAAAAACTAATATTTCGCCAAAATAAATAAAGAGTTATACAATATAAATACAAACAAGAATATATTTTTGATAAATAAAATATATTTCTATAAAATAAATTAAAAAAATACAACTTACCTTTACAATCAATTTTGCTAAACAAAAACAATTGCAACCAACTGCGTACTTAAAAAATAATGTCACACTGTTAGTCGCGCGGTCTACAATCGTAGACCATTCGTATTCAGACGTGCGTAGTAATTAGAGACTGACCTCGACACTGTCCGCGGCATACTGAACTAATAGATTTGAGTGTAAGCAACAGCTACTAAGCGGCGTGGATGCATTATTTACCCCTCCTTAAAACTAGCGCAGTTCAAATAATCGTGGTCTACAATGGTAGACCGCGCGACTAATGTAGGGTTAATAATTGTTTACAAAACGGTTTTCTGCTATTTTTGGATTAAATGGCAAAATTTTTATATAGTCGTATTCTAGTGTCCTCAGGGATTTCAAATATACTTGCGCAGAAGAGAAATTATGTGTTTTAATATTTTTTATTTGGATTTTAAAATTTAAAATTACCATTGATTTCTTCATATAATGCGAAACTCCCCGTGATGACAAGAAACAGCAAGAAATTATTTTAAAGGTTAACCGTGCAGTGTTGCCAAATCGGGGTCTTTTCCAATACGTCTCCGCATTTTCACGTCTGAAATATAATTGGGTAAAATGAAAAGCCGCTTTGCTTACCAGAACTAACCATGACCGACCTTTTAGACAAATTCAAAAGCTTTTAGTTCTAGTCGGTCATGGTTAGTTCTGTAAGCTTTATTTATCCCAATTATATTTCAGACAGACAGAATGTCAAAAAATTTGATGGCTTAAATTTATTAAATCTGGCAACACTGAGAACCCCAAGTTTGTTTTTTTCCTAAAATTTAAAAAAATACACAATTTTTTGTTTGTGCGCACGTAAATTCGTATTCCTAATGAATAACAGAATGTGTGTATACCAAATATTAACCATATAATAGTAAAATAGCAGAAAACCGTTTTGTAAACAATTACCCTTTTTTATTCTGTGATATCCATAGTCCGTCAAAAATATATAGCCGGCTATTTCCCTGTTTGGCTAAATCACTAGGGAGTGCTTTTGGAGTATCTTTGCATCTTTCTATTTCTCAAAAGTTAATAAAGGATAGAAACACAGTTGTAGCTATCGTGGTCGCGTCAATAAATACCATAAATCACATAAAAGTCCGACCTAACCTATTTTAGAAGGTTCTCTTTCGTTTGTTTACTGGTTACTGTGCTGTTTTGATTTGTTTAATTTTATTTATACAAAACTCACTATGTCTGGAGGTATGCTTTATGGAGGTGATGAAATCGGAGCGTTGGTTTTTGACCCAGGCCACCATTCACTGCGAGTAGGTTACGCTCAAGAAGATACACCGAAAGCTGAAATTCCGGCTGTTGTTGGTGTAGCTCCTGATGATTCCGTAAAGCTTGAACCGGAGGTCAAACCAGACGACAGTAATGTGTCTTCAACCCCTTCCCGTAAGTCTGATTTAAAAAAAATATATTAAACTTATGTTCATACTACTTACTACAGCATAAATGGTGTCTTGTCTGGTTATATATTAGGTAGGTTTAAAGTGAGTGGACTTTTTACGCTCTCCACTGCGACCGCTCGGTCTATTGTGGCTCACACCTTTTTCTCCCAATAGGATCGGACTTCTAATGAATCCGATACCAGATTGGGAGATAGTTCTTACATCTCTTACTCGTGTCGCTACCGGGCACGAGCACAATGTGTTCTGATGTGTTCTGGTGTCCCTGTCTCCTGGAGAGTATGACGAGCAGACAATTAGATCCATCATGCCCTCCTCTTCCGGTCTAGTGACGTGGGTAGCTACCAGGTCCTTTCTGAGGCCGCATCTCCAGCCTTATCGTATGAAAACGGACCTATCCGCTTTCTGTTTAAAGCCAGGGAACCTTTTTTCCTGTAAAGGCGGTTCTGTCCGCCTTCTGTTTGGATTCAGGGAATCCTTCCTAAGCACCTGTTTGTTTGGGATGGATTAGCCCTTCCCCGTGAAACAGGCGCCGGTGACTTCAGAGCTGGGATTCTGTAAAAATATAAGGAAAGAGAATGTCAAAATAGGGATCACATGTCTTTGTTGCCCTTACAGGTAACTCATAAGTTTGTTACTGTTTCGAAAGAGATAAGGAAAAGGAATGTCAAAAAATTTGCTTACAGAATCGGACCCCAGGGGCACCTTACGAAACGGATTCACCCGTTTCGGTCAGCACACCTTTGTCACTTTTTTCCTATGAAAGCGGTTGTACGATTTCTGTTTGGAGCTAGGGAAGTAATAGTCCACCACGGCAGAGCTCCGCATTGCCGCAGTAAGGCTAGATACTCTGAGAGGTCGCCCTGTATCTTAGGGGCACCGTTGGGGACACCTGTTTAAAGCACAGGATGTCGTTCACTCATCAGCATGGTATGCTAACACCTTGAGTTAAAGCCTTATGTTCATCTTAGCTTCGGATCCCGTTCCATACGGTGGCAACAAGAGTTGCCGATAACCAGCAACTTTTTTTTACCCAACAAAACATAACACATTTTCTTAATTATCTTAGAACTGAAACCTGGGTTCCTGTTTGGGAAGCTGTAGGGGTCAATGAGAAATATACTTTTTTCAATATATTCTTCTACTATTTTGACATATCATTCCCTATTTCCTCCTCACGTATTAAAAATCACTGCCAAAATTGGGTAAACACGGAAATTAAAATGTATTCCTCCTATATTAAAGACCTGTATGTTTGGTATAAACAAACAAACAGCCAAAACATTTATAATCAGTATAAAACTGAGAGGAAGCAATATAGACAATTTATATCAAACTACAAAAAGGGTATCAATGATAATAAAATTTCAAATTCCAATAATAAAGTCAAAACAGCATGGAATATCTTTAATTCTGAGTCTAACAAAATTAAATCATATGCTAATATATCGCTACGGTTAGAGACTGATGAGATTATAGAGGACCCCCAAATCATTGCAGAACTATTTAGTGAACAATTCAATTTACCCATGACAGTTCGTAATAACACATCATCAGAACCCTCAGGTAATTTTCCAACTTTGTTTCTTGGACCTGTTGATGTACCAGAGGCTTTCAGAATTGATTGATTGATTGATAAAGTAAATACACAAGTTGAGTTTTTGTCCGCCTCGACACTGCAGCCTACAGGGCTTGTTGTATCTCTTGTGTATTTGTTTCAGTTAAAAAGGTTTGACACCTTAGACAGGTTTAGTAGCCCTTTTACTGTTCTTTTCTGGTCTCCAGCCTCCTGGTGGTTAGTGTCCACCATGAGGTTTTGATTTGTTCTCCAGTATGTAAGTGCAGGGCACTCATATATGATGTGAGAGGCTGTCTCTTCCTCTTCGTCACATAGTCTGCAAATGGGTTCTTCTCTATAGATGCCCATAGTGTGCATATGTTTTCTTAGGGTGCAGTGTCCGGTTATTAATCCTGTCACTGTTCTAATCTGATTCCTATTTAGTTTTAGTAGTTCACTTGTCAATGCTTTTGATGGTGAGTCCAACATTGATTTACTGTGATTTTGCCTTGGAATGTGGTTCCAGTATGACTGATGTTGTGTTTGAATCCATCCATCCATCCAATTTTCCAACTTTGTTTCTTGGACCTGTTGATGTACCAGAGGCTTTCAGAATTATTATGAGCCTACTAAATAAGTTCTCTGCGGGATTTGGGCGAGATTCCGTTAACTCAAATACGGGTGAATGGGTGCTGAACCTTTTACATAATTAATGAGTCGTTTTGTTGGGATTTTTTCCTATGGAGTTAAGAAAGCAAAAGTAGTTCCGACTTTTAAAAAAAAAGGTGAGCGGAGCTGGGAAAAAACAAGGCAAGTGTCAGGTTGCCATCAGGTTCTAAGGTTTTTGAGAGAGCCATTTATTCTAGAATCATGGACTTTACACCTTCATAATTTTTTAAAAAGATACCCATCATGGATTTGTCCCAAAAAAGCTCTACACAACTAGAAATTTTTTAAAACTATTTGTTACTTAATGAGAAAAGGGAAATAATGACAAGAAAAAGGGGGTCTGTATTTTGATCTGTCAAAGCATTCACACTATTGACCATCAACTAATGATGGATAACGGGAAAGGGTTAGGGGTGGGGGGTGAAAGTGCTTTATTAATAAAATCATTCTTGCAGAAAGAAAGCAATCAGTATGTTACAAGTAAGGGGAAGCAGTGGTTCTCTGGGACTAGGAGGTAAAGCAGGGTGTTCCTAAAGGCTCAATACTGGGCCCAATTTTTGTTCCTGTTTATGTGAACGTCTTTCTGGGGTGTTTACCTCGGTCATGTGTGTCAGTATGCTGATGATACATCGGTTGTATTGGCAGCGGGTGCGGGGACCCTACGGGGGGGTGTTGGGGGTGCAGCAGAGCAGATGGGGTTGGTGCCAAAAAAAATTATTTAAGATTAAACGCAGATAAATGGACTAATAACATTTGAAAAGTCGTTAACAAAAGTCATTCCTTTTCTAAGATGAATGGTAAATCCATCCCAGTAGTCAACAACATTAAATTTCTAGGAGTTATAATTGATTTAAACTTAGGTTGGAAAGACCATATTCACTCCCTGCAATCTAAATTGAAAAATATGTGTGCATTGATACAAGATTGAGAGATTCATTTTTTGTAGACAGCATTCGTAGTTTCTATTTTGTTTGTGTTGTCCCTTATAAGTTATGGGATTCTTTTTTGGGGATCTTCCACACATGCGATCAATATCTTTAAAACTCAAAGCGATATCAGATGCATACTTAAAATTCTATTTGCACCCCTCATCCTCTTGTAAACTGCATTTAATAGTCTAGGTTTTTTAACTTTCCTAGTCCTTTATTTCTTAGCCTTAGTAATATTTGTTAAAATCCGCATTTATTCAGTGTAAACTCTGATTTTTACTCCAACTCCATGACAATTGTTACTAGAGGCAGGGTGGTCTTAGTTTTCCCTTTCCCACAACTCAACATTTTTTGAGAGGGGACCATATTATCGTGCAGTGAAGGCTTATAAATATTTGCCATCTAACTTGAGTGAAATAGAGAACAAGGATAAATTTGGAATGGCTGTGATGCGTTTTTTATTATTATTATTATTAAGAGTTAAGTTAGGCGGCGTTTTTTAAACTTGTTTTAAAATTACACTATTTTTACAACTAGTATCTATACATATTATTTACACTAGTTTATATACACTATTATTTACAGAGTCTGTCATACTGATTTTTAAAAAGAATTTATTGTCTCAACACTAACACATTTTCATTTGAAAAAAGCATTCCAGTTACGAAGTTACCTTATTAGAAAAGAAGTGCTGACGACATAATTTACTAAAACGCTCACTGGGTTTATACTGATGACCCGTGGTCTTCTATCGTTTTTAAGTGTAAAGAAACTCAAATTTAGGGAAAGTAATGCCGGTTGAGGATTTTATAGATCTCTATTAGATCTCCAACGCGTTCTGCGTTCTCTAAGGGTAGTTAAGTTTAATATTTTTAACCTTTCCTTCAACTCAAGATATTTACTGGCAGGTGATAATTTGGTAATCCTTTCTTTAACTTGTTCAAAGCATAGATGTTTTAACAAAATAACAGGTTCTCGGACTGGTGCATACTCAAGGCTCATACGGGCCAATGTAGGTCTTATAGATTTTTTTCCAAAATTCAGGAGCATGTTTCTAAATGCGAGAACATGGTGTAGGACACGGCTTGGCCTTTTTGACGATTTCCAACATGGACTTGCCACAATGTCTGAGTTAAAGTATCCCCAAGTCCTACTTGCTTACTTTGTTTAATAGGACTATTTCTAAATAGAAATTACATCAGTTACTCAACAACATTAGAACAGAGCATTTATTTCGTTCAAAGTCTAGGCTTAGACCAATTCACACCATCTCTATAGTAAGCAAGTCATTTTCCAGGGATGTCAATGCTTGTTATGGGATTGTTATACTATTTTCGTGTCATCTGCACCTACAAAGGACGTTGGACTTAACACATGCTCAGACTAAATCATTTACAGAGATAAACTATGCACCCATCTTGTAAACGATGTAAGCGGGTTTTCTTTTGGCCCAGAACTTTTTAATCCTTGAGGCACTTATAATATCTGTTCCCTTTTATCTTGATTTCCCAACCCCAGTACAGTTCTGCGGAGGTGAGTCTTATATTCCGTTCTCCAATCAATTTTTCTGACACAGTATTAGTTCTGTCAGTGAAGTTAAATTTATCCTCTACTGAGATCGGAAATTGACAGCCTTGGCGTTTTTATTCATGTATTTTATAAATTAAGTGGCCATTGCTTTCAAATGTTTTTTAGATTTTAGTACATAATTTTTAAATTTTACTTATTTGAGACTTAAAAATTTGCCGAACAAACCTTTTTAAAGCATCGCGACTATTTAAGTAAAAAGCCAAGTGTGGATATAATTTATCACGTCACTGGGTTTTACCTTATACTCCTTTGTTATCTTATTAGTAAACCAACAAATCGAGTTTACCGTTGAGTTTTCATGAAGACTTTTGACTACATGCGCCTGTAGCTTAAGAATTTACCTTTCATTCTGCCTGGCAGGAATTTCAAAATTTGATGGGATTTTCTTGTAATTATTATTAAATTTCCCCAAATACAAAAAACCTGTCAATTCCTCCACTTAAATCAATTTTTTTAAGTATTTTCACGGTTTATATTTAAAGAAGCAAAAATTGCGGTAATTTTTGAGGTATTTCCCTTAAAATTTTTATTCAATTCCTTTTTGTAAAATTGGGAATTATTAAAATTAACATTGTTTTTCAAAGTTTCAAATTTGGGAATTTTTTTCCTCAAATTTTCATGAATTTTATAAATTTTCATTTTTTTTTTTTAAATTTAAATTTGGGAAGGGCTTTTTTTCTTGAAAACAGGGGTTTTTTGTGTACCATCCGGTCCTGGACTACATCAGTCTTCATATTGTTTATTGCCTTCACCACTTTTTCCTCACTTATGTCAATATTAGTTATGCCATCTTTTTGGTACGGGAACAACCAAGTCCATTGGCGGCTCCTCCTTATAAATTCCGGAATTCATTTGCAAATACTGACGCTATTATTTTTGGGTCACTAATGATGTCCTTATTCTACTCTTAAGTATGGGTGTACTAACTCTTGATTAAAGAGCTTTTGCTATCTGAAAAATTCTTTTACTTTTTTCATAAGAAGTAGTTTTCTCTGTCTCTTATAGATTTTGTTTTGCTTAACTGTCTATATGCTTGGAGTCACCTTCATCATTAGATCTTCTGTAAGATGCCAGTATTTTCTCTTTCGATTTTATTTCCTTCCTTAATTTTGATTCATCCAGGGTTTGAGAGGTTTTTTACGATACTAGCAAATCTTTCCGACAGTTGTTTACTTCCTCAGCCATTGGAGCCACATGGACTCCGTTCACCCAACAACCAAGCCACCGAGTCCAGATACTGATTGATTTCTTCATGTTTGCAGCGAATATTTTTTGGTTTTAATCTTATCTTCGTTGTATTGGACGACACGCGCAACAAGAACGAATGATCCACGACCAACAGGTGGTTCATGCCTACGTTGAGATTAAATCTTGGTCAATTTTATAAGTCTACGAGTGGTCTATTGTTTTGCCGGAATCGTGGGTTTTTTTATATGTTGTACTAGACTTTTTACGATATTATTCAGAAAATATTCGGCCGAGTTGTTTTGAAGGTGTTGGATTAATCCAGTCCAAATCAGGGTTAAAATCGCCAAATATAAGCAAATTGTTGAACCTCGCACTCCTCCACGAGTGCGGCCAGCATGGGCTCGTCGTTTTGAATGTTTACTTTTGGAGGCCTATGATACTAGCAATGTTTAGTGATATTGTGCCGATTTTAATTTGTAGCCATTTGATTCGATAGGATCCAGTGTGTAATCTTTGTTTATTATTACATGTATCTTTTGGCCCTAAACTCATCCCTAACATATATGCATGTGCCACCACCTTTCCCAGTTTTGCCACGTTTCTGTATATAGTAAAATTTGGTATGTTTACTAGACTGTCAGGTATTCTTGAGGTTAGCCATGTCTCGGTTATAAATATTACTACAGGATTTATTTAATAAAACACAAACTATTGAACTTGGCTAATAAAGAATAGTTTGGAAAAAAACTTAATTTCTGTGGTACTTGTCGATTTGGCAACTGGCTCATCGGGATTGGCATTGAATTTTTGCTGCATTTTCAAAAAAAAAAGTGTTTTCTTTTTTTGTCGGAGTTTGTTTGTTGCCTAAGACGATTTACCCCTATTTATAAATACGGCATTTGGGGTCTTGGCTGTATGTTTTCTTTCTGATAAACCAATTTTTTTGCAATTGGGACAGTCTAATTCCCACTTTCTGGACATTCCTTACCATCATGTTCTTGTCCACATTTGTGACAGCACACTTTTTCTCTGCAGTATTTAGCGACGTGCCCAAATCTACAACATCTAAAACACATTGACACATTTGTGTACTCCTGAACATGCACCCTCATTAGATCAAAAAAACCTTTTTCTTGTTTCATGAACCATCGGAAAACTTCGGCTTTGTCTGAAATATCCAGTTTTCTTTTGACTTATTTCTACATTCTTTTGTGGTAATAAATTTAAACTTTGATTTTACGTCCTCTCCAAAGATTTCAACCATTTCAGGATTTTCCACTAATAACTCATTAATAAAATCTTCTGTTGAGAAGCCTTTTATTATTCCTGTAATCATTATCATAGGGTCCGTATTTTCCAGGTCTTTAATGTAAAATATATTTTTGTTTAACAAACTTTCTTGAAGTTTTTTTTTTGGGTTTCGTTCTGGCACTCCACTAGTACTCCTCCACTATGCAAATGTGTCACTCTTTTAAATCCACCTTGAATCTCGTTCTTATTAATAGATTGTTTTATTTCGTCCATTACTTTTCTTGAGTCTTGATAGTTCTTGCTTCTTACAATTGTTTCAAACTTATGTTTTTGTGGGGGCGTGACCCAGGGTGTTCCTGCCTTTTGATTATCAGTTCTCCTTTCAAGTTTTGTTGCGTCACTGTATGTCCGTATTTGGTGCAAGTTAGTCTTAGGTGCTTCCGTTAACGCATTTGGTGTTTTTATTGTTTGAGATTCCATGTGTTCTTTATTCGGGATGTCTGATAGGTGTGTTTAAGTTCCAGGTTTTCTTTTCTCCAGTTGGCCTATTTTATAGGCTAGTAAGGTTAGATTTCTCGCCAAAATAACGCCGAATTTATTTGATTCTTTATAAAGAATATCTATTTGTTCTCTATTGCTGCCCGATTCTTTGTTTGTAACAGCATAAACTGTATCAAGGGCACAAAATGTTATTAAGGATGTTCTCATTATCGACATATCTTTAGAGCGATGTTGCTTGCGCAATTTCTTATCTGCCAATGTACTTTGTTTATTACTAGTTTGCCCAACATCGACTGTTTTCTTATCTTATGACGCTAGGAACTTGGGTTGATCCCGATGTGGCCTCTTTGGATACATCACCTCTTTTCGAATACATCTAGATTTAAATTTTAGATGAATCTGGTGTAAAATGATTTAGTGGAGTAAAATTATTACTAATATTGAGCCACTGGGCGGGGGCTTCGATTAACAGTTCTCTTAGGTTTAAAGACATTATCCAAATCATTTTCATGTGTTAGATTATTACCACTACTGTTACCAGACTCTGTATCTGACTGCCGAACTTTTTTTTGAACTCTGTATATTATTGCCTTTATTTATTGAAGTTTAAATGCCTTAGGTTTATCGCCGTAAGTTCTAAAAAACAGCTCCTTTTTTTATTTTATCTAAATCACTTGTTGACTGGGATCTATGTTTATCAGTTTTATTTGAGATATCATTTTTTAGCACATCTTTATCTATATTCAAGATATTAGCTTTTTGCCATCACTCTGGTCTCCCATGATTCAGAGATAAGGTTTTTAGTGATACGTCCGAGAACCAACAATTTATTTATTTTTTTGTCCAATTTTATTGTATTGCACTTTTTTATATCAAGATATCCGAGAAATTTATTCCAACAAGCATTTACAATTGTACTTTAATTATGTTTTTATTTAATTTACACTTTATTTTATGCGCGCGAACCGAGTGTTGTAATTATACACTGTGATTACACTACTTATACTGTTTGTTTATATCAACTTTGAAGCTTAATTCGAAGGGAAATACCCCGAAATAAACGCCGTTTTTTAGGAGCGATAATAAACACGCCCGACACGTACCGTTGTTGTTCTGTAACTCTTTTTGCAGAGTAAATGTTTCTACTCTTTCAACTTTGAATATTAATTAAATTGTTTTTTATGTACATGTAAGAGTGTTTCATCTTGATTGTTATTGTGCACACAGATTTAATTGGTTTTAATTAATTGTATTTATACTTTTTATGATTTTAATATGTTAGGTAATTGTATGTATTTTAAATATATTGTTTGACGTTTCTTTGTCATTGTAAATGATTTTGTTGGAAATTAAAGATATTATTATTATTATTATTATAACTCTAGCGCATGTTCCAAAAGATCCTACTGGGCCCAACCACAACGACAATGTGTGAACACAGTGGTTGGGCTGATTATATATAGTACAGCAGTATCTATTGCTTTTAAGAGCTCCCATATATTTTTGGGGTACCTACCTCAATATAATATGCGTCTATTGTGGTGAGAGATCAAGGGTAATAAACTTGACAAGGAGTGCTCGATCCCATTTAAGGCCATATTAGTCAATTTAAATGTCAATTTGGTATTTGTGACGTAATCTGTTTGCCTGTTTGTTTTGTTTACAAGTGGTATAAAGTCTTAATTTTTTAAAATGTTATACATTATAGTTCTAATAGTAAGTTCATATCCAAAATAGTATTTAAAAGTTGAATATTTAACAAAAATTAATAAAATAAATCTACCTTCTGGGCAAAATGGGCAAACGGATGACGTCCAAACATAACCTATATCTGCGTACAAATAGTAAAAATCGAGCACTCCTTGTTAAGTTTACCACCCATGGTGAGAGATGATTTTATATAAAGTGCGTCTGTTGTGGTGAGAGATGTTTTTACACCAACACCAAGAGTGTATAGTTGGATAAGTATAAAAATCGAAATTAAGTGTTCTTTGAAAAGAAAAAAAACAAAAAGTAGGTTAAAAGGTTTGATTTGATCTGGCGGCCACCTTTGCTTTTTACATGGACTACTTTTACAGACACATGCAGGAAGTAGCTTATTATAACCCAATAGATTTTTGCTTCTTATCGTGGCTTTTGAACCAGTGTGGCGAGTGGGGTAGGATTTCCCATTTTAATTCCATTCAAATGTTCTTTATTGACATAAGCAAAACATACATCAAATGGCCATTGATCGAGGTCCTTTAGCCTAGGTTAATTAAAATTTTATTATTAGTATATTTGTGTTGGTACAAAAAGAAATCTACACAATTTACAAAAAAAATAAGCAATTTCGGGGTTGTTGGTCTTCAGATTAGATATTCTAGTTCTTCATGTATAGTATGTAAAGGATGTTTGTATGTTTGTTGTCATCTTTGTTCCTCTGTTCGTTTTAGGCAGAATTCTTGTGTTTTATCCAAATTGTGTTGTTTTGATATATGAAGTTGGTAGAGAGGTGTTTTAAGCACTGCAAAATTGATTGTGTTTTCGTCAGGTTTTCCCATTTAAGTCTCCAAGTATGTTTTTACCAATTTTGCGACGTGCGGACGAACCTTGTCGTGCAGAAAAATGATTCTGTCGTTGTCCGGTCATTTTTCTATTAATGCACGCTTCAGGTGCATCAATTGTTGTCGGTAGCGTTCCCCAGTTATGGTTTCAATAACTCATAATAAATTACACCTTTCCGATCCCACCAAATACAAAGCAGAACCGTAGACATATGGATATTCGGCTACGCCACGAATTTTGCTATTTGACTAGGCTTACCCACCACTTCCTGCATTTAGAATTATTGTAGTGGATCCATTTCTCATGACCAGTGATAGTTCGATGCAGAAAACTCGTCATTTTCCGCCGTTAAAGTAGCAGTTGACAATTCAAAAAACGCCTTTCAACGTCTCTAGCTTTAAATTCATGTGGAACCCGATGACCTTGCTTTTGGATCATTTTCAAAGTTTTAAAGTCAACTCTCAACAATTTTGACAAGTATTGAAGTGTTTGACAAATTTTTTTGGCTAGCCAGGTTATTCCTTGTCCTTTAACTCACCAAATCACCACTTTTAAAACGTGCAAACCACTTCCTACATGTTTGCTTAGCTAGAGCATGTTCATAAACTTCCACTAAAATACAATGACTTTCAGCAGCACTTTAATTCATAATAAAGTAATGAAACTTACTTAAAAACCATTGGACATCAATAGCAATATCTATTTTACTTACTTTGTCTTCTTTTGTGCCCTCCTCAGATATTTCAAGATCGCTTGCATTTTCGCAATTTGCTCTTACAAAAAATGTAACATTTAATATCGAATTTCTTGCACCCACAATTTGCTTGATTGAGTTTTGAACATTTACGAGCTATTTGGCTAGCTAGTAGGAATAGACATTAAGCAACTTCCCACCCCATTCGAGTGGATTTAATTTAACTCCTTTCCATTGCTGTACCTTAAAATAATAATTAATAATAAACTATGTTTACCTATTAAAACAACGTTATAAAACATATTTTTAAATAAAAATTATTTTAGTTTATCATAACTATATATATAAAATAAAAATATTCTGATATAGATAAAACAAAAATCGACAAAAATTAATGAAATGTATAATTTAAAAAATCATATATTTGTCAAATTTTAATAAAAATAATTCTTTTACGCTGATTTTAAAAGTTTTGACGCCAGCTTTCTTCTCTCTAAAGCAATGCCTATACATATCTTACCTCAGAAAAAAAAGTGTAGACAAAAATCTAAAAGAAAATAAAAAAACGCGTTTTTTTTTTAAATTTGTTTTTTTACATTTACCTACTTTGCAACAAAAAGGTTTATTTAACTTAGGAAGCTGTCATTATGGTTAGGTTAATGCAACAAAACAAAAAAAGAATGTTAAATTTCTAATAAGGTCTTAATATTATTTTCAGAAAATAAGTATTATATTGATACTACGTACTTGCATACACCTAGACCAAATATGGAGTTGCATAGCTATATGAAAGAAGGCATGATAGAAAATTGGGACATGTTTGAGAAAATATTGGACTACTCATACGACAAGGTGGGTAAATTTCAAACAATAATAACATCTGCTTTCTGAGATACATTTGAATTACTGTTATGGTATATTTTTCTCTGATAGTTAATTGGATTTGTTAGTTAGATTTAAAACAAAATAAAGTAAATGACATTTTGTATGAAGCAAATTTGACTAGAAAATTGAAGTATTAATTTCTTAAAACATTTTACTGTTGTTTTAAGTTGGTGCTTCCAGAAAAACTATTAAAGGAAATATACAGGGAAACTCATAGAGTTGAAAAACACCTGCAGAATATTTGTGCAGTCGTAGTATTCTGTGTGTGTGTGTGTGTGTGTGTGTGTGTGTGTGTGTGTATGTGTGTGTGTGTGTGTGTCTATGTGTGTGTGTGTGTGTGTGTGTGTGTTAATTGTTCTGTGTCATATTTCCTCTACTTAGTTTATTTGCTGTAATCAAGCTCTGTCAACAATTTTCCGATAGGGCATATACCGACAGGACAAACAACTGCAGAAGTGTACATATTTAAAATTACAAATCATCTTTTTACGAAAAGAAACAGTACTAAAATTTAATTAAAAAAAAAAACAACAACAGAAACCTACTGATGGATAAATATACAACAAAATAAATAGTAACATAAGCAAACAAGAGCAGAACGTAAATTGTTAACGGAGCAATTGTTAATGTTAAACAAGAACGCCCAAAAGAGAATTTGCAATAAATCAACATACATATGACCTTATGGAGTAGGCGGTTTGGGACCTGATTATAAGGACCTAACAATGTTTTCTTATTTTTTGTTTTTGCAGGAGGTTGTCCTTACAAAATGTTTGGTAATTATTTAATTCAGGATGATTTAATCCTAAAAATGTATAATTGTGCCAGGGTTATTTCTCAAGTAATTTGTTGTTTTTTGTCATATTATTTGGATTCACAGAAAAATGCTGAACACAACACCCTACAACCATACTGACTTCCAATGTCCAAACCTCTCGGCTACTCAAACACCATACTGTAGCAATATTTTTAGATATGAACAAAGCTTTTAATAGTGTGTGACACAAGGGTCTTCTTTATAAGTTACACCAACAAAATATAATATATAATGGTATGATATATACAGCTCCACTCAAGTAATTAATCTACATACATACATGCTACAATTTGCCGATGATACTGCACTGATAGCACATGCTAAGTCCTTAAAACATAGTATAAATAATCTGCAAAATTTAATGAACAGAACACTAACATGGTTTTACCAACAGAGATTACATCCTAACCCTACAATATCGCGGTTTATTATCTTTCACCACAATAATAAAGATAATTCCACTACAATTAAGGTAGCCAATCAGGAAATAAAGCCAAAAGCGTCGGTGAACTACCGGAATAATAATTGATAATAAACTCAACTTTAATCAGCACACATCTACTACCAAAAAGAAGACAAAAGCCAGGGCCAAACATTTCAGAACTTTAACATACAAGGACCAAGAAATAAGCAAAACTACTGCCAGCCGAATATACAAATCCAGATGCAGACCTCTCCTTGAATATGGCCATATAATGTTTCTTAATCTAAGAAAAAATAGCGTTAAAGAACCTTAAAGTTGCTAAAACTACATCCCTTGGTATAATAACAAAAGCATGACATCCCAGGAATCTCTTACATAATCCATCAAACCAGCTATTGTACAATACCACCCACCTCCAACCAATTTCCAACAGAATAATACAATTATCAAAGAAATTTGCCCCAAAGCAGCTTAACATCGACTTGCTCCAGCCATTATGTGTCCAAAAAACTGACTACCAGCAACATAATCCATCATTTACATTTCCAACTACTACAATTATAGAACATTTGCAAGAAATACAATCAGTGATTTATGATGATTTTTTTTTTTTTTAATTTCCATACGGTTAGGTGTGGTTATAGGTATTAGTTATTACTTTTATTTTATCCATTTTATTGTTACTTACTTTCTAGTTACAACAAAAGTTTATAACTTTTTTTCAGATCATTCAATCAGAACCTCATTATCACCCAGTCCTTTTTTCGGAATCTCCTTGGAATCAACGGCAAAAACGTGAAAAACTTACAGAACTTATGTTTGAAAAGTACAAAGTACCAGCATTTTTCTTAGTAAAAAATGCAGCATTAGCTGCTTTTGCTAATGGTAGAGCTACAGCTTTGGTTATAGACAGTGGTGCCACACATACGTCTGCTGTTCCAGTATTGGATGGTTATGTTATATCAAATGCTGTGGTTAAATCCCCCCTGGGTGGCGATTACTTAATTTTGAGGTATTTGCTACTAAACTACTACATTGAATAATTTTAAAATATATCTTGTTTATGGATGTAAGTAACTAGGTAGTTCATCATACTGCAGTAGCTAGACGCTGTTATTTAAAATCGCAGTTTTACTACTGTAAATAGCTTAATATTTATTATACCTTTGAACTTAAAATTAAAATTTAAATATAAAATGCAATTTAGGACTACATTATTAGTTTTTAACCAGGAGATTTGTACAAACGAAACGGTTCTTTTCACATTGATCATCTAAATTTTAAAAAAATCAAATATATATAGTAAGCTTAGTATGATGCATAACTAACAAGATAGATGGGAGAATTCTAATAATTAAATTTAAAAGTCAACTTTACATACTGTCAGTATGAAATAAAAATTTACCTAACTACCCATAGGAATAAAAAAAGGATGGTATTTTTTGGTTTAAAAGCTTTTTAAAACGTTCAAATTTGTCTTTTACTATAAAAATCTATATTGATATCATTCTGTCACACCTCTTATAAGATCACAGATCTTCGTTTTATACGTTTTTATTGGCAATTAGGTTAACAAACGTTTCTATGGTAACAACAATGAATCGTTCGAAAGTCAATTTTACACTGATCGTTATGAAGTTTCCTATCGCCTTTTATATTAATGTGGACAGAATCAAAACATCTGGAATTAGCTGGAAGAATTCTTTTGAATTGCGGACCGATAGGCTAATAAAAACGGCTGTATCCAGTTGTGCCAGTTACTTTGTTGGTCATTTACTTTTATTTTCGGGTAGTTATCAATTCATTACATTTGACTAAGGATGGAGAGGTGTCGTTCTGGTTTTATGAACCCCCAAGAGATTGCAAAGGTTCTTAAGCAGATCTGACTCAAAGTTTTTGCCTTGATCAGTATATATTTCTTTTGGAACTCTCTATCTACAAATCCATTGTTAAAATAGTATGTCAGTAACAGTGGTAGCTTCTTGATTTGGTGTTATGTAAACTTCCGGCCGTTTGTTGAAGTAATCCATCGCTAGCAAGATATAGCAATGCCCGGATTTATTACTGGAAATCGTCCTGTATGCCTATGGCAATTCTTTCAAAAGGTGCCCCTACATTACATTGTTTCATCTTCTTGGTGTTTTAGGTCCCTTACTGAAGGCGCAGTCCCTACAAATTCTACACCAGTCTTTTACATCGGTACGACTTCCCAGCCAGTACAACCTTTCTCATATCTTTTCAAGATTATTCGTAACTTCAAACAGGCCACCTTCTATACCATTGTGCAAGACTCGCAGTACTTTAGGAGTCATTTTGCTTGGCAGTGTTGTCTAATAGGTATGGCTTTCAGAAGTTTTCCAGGATCTCTTCAATACTTCAATGGGCCATCTTTCATTACGAAAGAGTCCTATATGGCCCAGTTACCTTAATATCTCGGAGACTTTGAAGCTACTTCCTGATATGGGGGTCATTCTGAATTTTCCGTTGTTAAGTTTTATTGACCATATCTGCAAGATCGGGATCTTGTGGTTGTTCTTTTGCCAGTATCTTAACGTCCCATTCTTTAAAGTACTATATGCCTGTTCTTCGCTGTAAAATTCATCAGGATCTTCTTATTCTTCACGTCTTTTTCAATGTTCAATTTTAAAATCGTATTCTTGAACACATTGTAACCATCACGCTTTCTGACCTTCAGGAGCCTTGAACTGAAGCAGCCATTTTTTTGGCCGAAACCTATTTTCCCTAAGAAAAATCCCAGTGACCTTTGAGAGTGATTCTGGGGGAGTTTTCGGGTGTTATGCCCGTGGAGACTTTTGATCACCTTGTTGAGAACTATCACTATGCGAAGTTTGAAAAAAATTGACCAATGCCTATTTTCCGTAAGAAAATTGTGGGATCCTTTTGGTTTTATTTTTTTTGGATAGTCTGGATATGTTAGGTTAACTAGGCGTACAATATCAGCTCCTTACTCCTGAAGGTTTTCATTGTATTTCTCTCTTCGTCTTTGCAGCTGCGCCTTATAAACTTCCAGCAAGTGCGTTTCGCCATATTTCGTTTCCAGGAACATCACAATGTATTCATAGTCACATTGATTTTCCTCGGAAGTGCTTATTAAAACCTCCATAGCTTCACCTCAAAGAGCAAGTCACAGGGCAACTGCCTTTTTCGGTAAGCTCCATTTATTGCCATTGGCAGCAGCCTTAAATTGTCGGAGATACGTAACCCATGGTACGCTGCCATCAAAAGTTGGCGGTTTCCTAACAGTTACTGCGGTACCACATTCTGAAACGACAGCTGTAGTAGCTTTATATTTAATTTGTCGCTGTAATTGCTGTTGCATTTGATCTTGCACTAGATAAACTTTGTCTACAATGAACTTTTGTATTTATTGCATTTCTTCTTTAACATCTTTCTTGGTTTAAATTCAAGCAACATTTGTTTTCCCATTTCGTCTTTACTTTGTTGAAATTCTTCTCTAAGGGGGTTTTCTGGTTTAGAGCTTCGATTTTTACCTTAATTTCAACACTTTTTAAGGTGAAATCAAACAATAAGTAAAACAATGCTTATATCCTTTTATTCTTCCATCTTTAAGCTAATTAAATAAACATTAAAAAAAAATCCCGAAAGTGTTAAACCGTCATTGAATAAGATGGCGCCAAAGAAGGTGATGCTCGCCGAGCCTCGGTAGACGGGTGCACATGCTTTAGGTAACTGAGAGGTCTGAAGCAGACGAGACCAAAAAATTATTAAAATATATGTGTGTAGCTATGGTCGGAGCCTCGGAAAAGTAAAATCATCAATTTTTCACAAAATGGCGGCCATTTAAAAAAAGTTTATAAAATCTTTTTTTTTGTATCTAAACGTAGGTAAAATCCAAAATTTTGAAGCGATTTTAACTTTCAAGGTTGCAACCATAGTCAGTTAAATTTTCTACAAAATGGCAAAGCCGCATCAAAATTGGACCACTAGATTTCCAGCAATCCATGGGCCCAGCAAAAAATGTGAGTTTTGGGAAATCTCGTTCAAAGTTTTGGAACGGCATTTGATGACCATCTTTTGTTTCATTTCCACTTGGCTCTTTTTAATATTTTTGATTTTTTTCTATACATGTTGTCTTGTTTCTTCTTGACTAGTTTGGATTTCGTGCTTCATTTCTTGTCGATTTCTCTTCAATTTCTCTCGATGGGCTTTCATTTCTTTTTTTAAAACGTTCTTTCATGTATTATTGGCTGGTCTTTATTTGTTCTTCATTTCTCCTCATTCCCTCTTGACTTCTTTTCATGTCTTGTTGATTGGTCCTCATTTCTCTTTTTAGATCTTCTTTTATGGATTCTTCGCTGGTCTTCATTTTTACCACCATTTGCTTTATTAGCGCACTTATTTATTCCATAACTGCTGTTTGCTGTCTGGTCCCAATAGGCATTGAAATATTCTTAACCTCTTCGGCTTCCTTGTTGGTCTTATTCCTTTTCTGAGTCCAATTGTTCTGTAACGCCTCATATAAAAACACGGATCTTCGTTTTACACCTTAGAATCAGCAAATCGATGACTCCAGCGCCTTTAGGACACTTCACAATGGCCGCCGGAATGGGAAAAGCTAAGGTAATTTATTTAAATAAATTATTTTGATTTCTTTTTAAGATGGAACAACTCCTGTGCAATGGCTCGAGCTTTTAAAGGTAGCCACTAAACAATTACGGCCTTTGCTTGTTTTGGCTATGGTTCTATGTTTATGTTTTACTTACAAATGATGTAATTTGACTTATCGAGCTTTATTCACAATCCGCAGCGATCAACTTCTTATATCACTCTTCTCGCGGAATATATTTCACCTAAATTTGCAACTATCTGGCTTTTTTGCCAGTCTTAAAATTTAAAAAAATGTATGAAGAGAATGACTCATTTGGTATATACCTTTTATTTTATAATATACAGGGTGCCACAGATTCGAGTGCATGCATGGGGAACTCGGAAACCCTTGGAGATACGAAATCGGTTAAATTATGGCAAAGTTGCGCATTTGGGTGCCTAACAACATGCCTATTAGAAAGTTGTAAAATTCCGAGTACTTCCGGAGATATCCGGAAAAAACCGAAATTTGCTAATTTCGTTTTTAATTTTTCCTAACGTTATTTAAAGGGATATGGAAAAACAAAAGACACTTTCTCATGGCCACTTTTTAAGCTCTACAAAACAGCCTTGAGAGATTTTTCGTACGACGTTTCGTTTTCGTTAAACCATCATCAACTTTATTTTTTTAAATATGGACCTGGGTTTTTTATTTAATTTTTTTGAACCCCTTATTATCCCAATTACAAAAATGTATAACACTTAATATTTATTAACAAAAATGGAACGCCCCTATAAAAAATGATGTGCGTTCCTTGTCTAACTCATTGGCTCTTATGGAAAATATGTTTATTTAACAGAAAAATATTAAGTGTTATACATCATTGTAATTGGAATTATAACTGCTTCAAAAAATGCAATAAACAATTGAGTGCCGTATTTAAAAAAATAAAGTTGATGATGGTTTAATCCACAATACTTTTGAAAAGTCGAAACGTCAACGCTTTTTTTGCATAAAGTTAAAAAAATGTGGCCATAAGAAACTGTTACAAAAATGTGTCTTTTTTCGTTTGTTTTTTCATATCTTTTTAAATAACGTCAGAAAAAATTTTGAAAATATCCGAAATCGGCAAATTTCGTTTTTTCTTCAAGGACAATAAGAAGTAGATTATGCGAGGCCAGAAATCTCAGGAAGTACTCGCACTGGAATTTGGAAAAGGATAATATTCACACGAATCTTTAATTTATTTCTAATAAGCATGTTGTTAGGCACCTAAATGCACCATAATTTAACCGACTTCAGCAAGATATCTAATGGACTTCACCAGATTTTCGAGATCCCCATGCATGCACCTCTGCAATCTATGCGCACCGTTGTGAGGAAGTTATTAAAAATGATGGATATTTTACGAAATACTAAAATTGTATATACTTCCTCTGGACTGCAGGGGTATTACTTTTTTTTAAAAACTTATATGTATATATTCTTAAAGCACATATTTGTATTTTCTTTTATAAATAAAAGCTTCTAGGTGGTTTAAAGGTTCAGTGGTTCTTAAATTATGAAATTGCAGACTTTGTAAATTTAATTATTATCGAATGCATTAACATCCTTGCTATATGGTTTACTTAATTAGTATTTTTTATAGAGCTAGAGAAATGTTAGAATCGCTGGGAATTGATTTGACGCCTGCCGCACTTATATCTAGTAAAGATGTTGTTCGAGAGAAGGACAAGCCCAGATTTACCAAAAAGAAATTCAGTTTTCAACCTTCAAATTCATGGATGACATACATGGTAAAAAGAACTGTACAAGATTTTCAGCAAACTGTACTTCAGGTAAATTTACAAAATTTTGGGGAAAAACGTGCTGGATTTTAAAATTTCACTGCTCTAAAATTTTAGGTTCAGTTTTAATAAATAAAAATATATAATTTTCTATTTGCGTCAACATAATTTTGTTTTTGATCCAAGTTTTGAACCACCTTTGGAACTGTGTATATGCTAATCAGATATTATTTTTTAATTATTAGATTTATTGGATTTGTATGTTTTTCTAGAATTATTTAGCAGTGAAAACCGGAATGTGGCACTAATGAAAACCATAGAAAACATTTTTTCAATAAACTATAGAGTTGTTGTTTTTTACATGTATATCAGATTTTTAACAAAATTGTATGTATTAAGATATCAATATCACGATCGTCACTTAATTTCTTCCGAAAAAATTATTTCTAGCTGTTCGCCTTATCAGTGACCCTACTTACTTAAAAAAGCTTCCTGTTTTTGCTTATTAATAAGCTGTAGGGGGACATTTCCATTTTTTATAGGTATTTCTATGGCTTATTCTCTTAAGAGTTGGCCATTACAATTCCTCCCCTTGTAGTTCCCAATGGACAACAAGGCTAATCACTAATAATTGTTTAAGCTTAAGAATTATTACGTTAAAGCAAACAATGAGTCCTTCATACACATTATGTTGGAAATGCCCCAATTTCTTTATTTTTGTTTACTGTAACACATATCATAAATATGCTGCTAATGTGTAGATTTGTTAAATTAACAGAATTGTTTAGTTTGGTTTGCTACTTCATAAAAATAGTTTCCTCAACGTTCTGGATTCTTTTAATTACCCCAGGTTTGCTACTTCATAAAAATAGTTTCACAATACTTTAATCCAAGATGAATAACTCCCTAGGCGCTCCATCTCATTTTAAAATTTAAAGTTATACCCCTTTTGTGACACATCAAATTAAAGGGTTCCGTAAGTAGTATCCATCTGCACAATATTTTTGTTATTTAGTAAATTGGATGAAATAACATAATTCGAGTAAAACACACTGTTTTTAATTACAATGTTATTTTATTTTATTAGATATAAATAAATACTCAACGTTCTGTTAAAGAAAGTAACGTCACATAAATCTTAATTATACAAAAAAAAAAAAAACAAAAAAAAGTTTGAAACCAACAAAATGTATATTGAAAAATATAAAAAAAGGAAAGCTTTACAATACTAGTTAGTATAAATATGATACTTATTATCAAAGAAAAAACGAAATCTTTAATAAAAGATACTCAGAACTAGCGGGCTAGAATATATAATTAAATTAACATAACCTTAAAACTGAATGAATTATTTTAAATTTATTTTTTGGTTTTAAAAATAAGTGTATGATAAACCTGTAGTTCTGCCTGTGCCTTTGATTCTTTTAATTACCCCAGTTTTCACTTCATGTATAAAAATCCGGTAGTTATGCTGTATACCGAGCTGTATACGGTTGTTTGATATTTTAATATTTTTCTAAAAATTATTTATACTTACTGATTTTGGACACTTTTCTGAATAAAACGGCAGTGGCGCTGATTCAAAATTTTCAGTTTTTAATTAATTATAAGTAAAAAAACTTACGGAACTAGGGAGTGAATATGGGTGCTGGGCGGGTAAAACAGAAAAAACTAGTTACTGAGTACTTCAAGGTCACACTCAACATTGGGTAATTTTTTGTGTTTCCGTTTTTTTCTATACTTTACTAGATTTAAGGATGGCATTAAATTACATTGGTTAAGGCAAACAAAAAAACTGGTTTTATTAGAAATCATTAAGGATTTATAGACTTAAAATGGAGAAATGTGTATGGTGTTGTTAATTGTCTATGTTAAAAGTGGGCGCTTAAAAAAAACAAATGCGCCGTTATTTTATTAAAAGTAAAAGATAACATGTATGTCAAAATTTAATGATATTTTAAAGCATCTAGAGAAAACGGTTAATTTTTGAGTTTCCCATTGTTTTCTATAAATCTGTAAAGAGCGACGGAACACTTCACAATGGATAGTAATAATTAAATGGTTGTAATAGTAAGTTAAAGACCTTGACAACTAGGTTAACAGTAAAAAGTTACCATAATTACCTTTTCCCGAACAATAGTTTGAAAGTTGCTATGGTTAAACTTTTTCTCTTTCTGTTTGTGGAGAAAATGTGGAAACCAACGACTTTTTTTTCCACCGGAGAAGTTGAAATAATAATAGAAATAGATTTTTTATTATTGGTACTGCTAAATTATATAGTTGCGCAAACATGCTAGGTTTTTATAATAAAAAAAAAACATCGTCTATCATGTTTTTCACTTTTTAAGGGTCAGATTAAAGATTAAAATGTAACTATTGACTATAGTTTTACCTAAAAATACTGATAAAGGCCTGTAACATAACGTTTGGGGGGAATTTGTACACTAATGTATAGAAATTGGCAGTGTAGAATCAAGATCAATAGCTTTTTTCAAATCTAGTCAAAATACTGACTCAAGACTTAAACTACCAAAAATTTATAATAAAAAAAAAACTATCGAAATAAAAAAGAAAAAAGCACTTTTAAAATATAAACGAGATTTTTAATACAAAAGAAAAATACAACATTAAGAAATTTTAACATTAAAACGTTACATCAAATTCCTTCCTACATAGCTTAATCACTCAAAAAACGCGTCTTAAAAAAATAAAGGTATGTCGTTAAATCCATTTCAGTATTGATTTTAAACTGTTTTAATGTAAATTTGTATTTTAGAAAATAATAAATAAAATAGAATAGGTAACAAAGCACAGAACAATGTGCAAAACATCGTACTGGGAGTTTTCATATTTTAATTAATTTATTTTTTTCTTAAGCTTTAGCCAAAAAGATGCCATAAGGGTGGAAGAAAAGTTAGGCAACCAGCATAAGAAAATTTGTATTAATTTTTAATAAATTTATTTTGTTTTAAGGTTGCTGAAAGTCCATTTGATGAACGAGTTGTGGGAAATATTCCTGCCGTCCATTATGAATTTCCTTCGGGTTATCATCAAGATTTTAGTTCTGAACGGTTTAAACTAGCTGAAGGATTATTTGATCATGCCATGTTGGGTGCTGGATATATTGGTAAGTGCATAAACCATTTTTTGACTATTTCATTATGTTCTCCCTGTTAGTGCCTTATATCTTGACCATAGAACCATTTTTTTAGCGGCAACGAGTGCTGGAATGTGTGATGTTGATATTAGACCAGCTCTATATAGTTCAGTTGTCCTTACAGGAGGAAATTCGTTAGTACAAGTAAGTTAACTTATGTTAGATAAACGGCCGAGGGATGATCGCGTTGTTAAATTTAGCAATGGACTTAGCAGTTTAGAATGTTTAACAAAACGTCATTGTCAGTGTTAGTCAATGATTTTAGTAGGCAACCTGTCAAAATCTGACATTTTGTTAAACATTCTAAACCGTTGTCAACTTAGCAAATTGTCAAAATCTGACGTTTTGTTAAACATTCTAAACTGCTAAGTCCATTGCTAAATTTAGCAACGCGATCATCACTCGGCCGAAAAGCTTTTAATTTATCATTGTAGTGCTTTAAGCAGATTTTTTTTAATGAGAAAACACTGTTATGTATTCTCTTGTTCATATATTCCAGAAAAATTGTACCAATTTGATTTTCAATAAGTAAATTTTATTTTTTTTTCTCGTGTTACCAATTTTTCTAGATGTGATAATGCTTGACATATTTTATTTCTTAAGTATTTAGGAATATTTTTTACATAAAAAGTGCATAATCAAATAATTATTCTAGGAATTTAAGATAACATGTATGTTGATGGGTCTATATTATATAATTTTAATGTTTATATGGCAATTTTAATAGTATATTAAAGTATAAGTGGATATTAAGGTTTTTAATACATGCGCGATTTTTCGAGCATCGCGGCGTAGCCGGAATTCTCGAAATAAAGCAAGTGTTTTAAAGACCAGTTATCCACGAATATTTTACGCTATTTTTTTATTGCTTTCGAAATATTTGTTAAGGTATCTAATATTTTATTTCACGTTATAAAGTACTCATGTCAGATCAATAATGTTTTTTCTTTAAAATGCCTGACGTGACAAAATTCGGGGTTAAAGGTTGGGATTGTCATCTTAGACTTCACCTTACTTGTGTTGTTGATTATTGTACCATGGCAACCTTTAAACCACGCGCGTGTTTGAATGTTGGATTTAAACACGCTCAGGCGTACATTAATTAAGCAAAATAGGGTACCAATAAAAAAATAATAATTTAACTTTATTTTAAAGCATATTTTAAGATAACATAGCTGGTAACAAAAATGCTCTCTTTCTCATTTTAACTTTAAAAAGCTTTTCAGTTGGATTGTTTTCCAGATGAATGGCTATATCGTTTTAATTCTTATTTAGCAGTGTGAGTTAATATTGTGTAAAATTTTCTTAAAGTTAGCTTAAAAAAGTGCAATTACTTTTTTTTGTTTTCAAACCCCATACTCATTCGGAGCAAGTCATCATTGACAAAAATTCAACAACCTATCTGTTAATTGTTAAAAGAGAATTGAGATAGTTGGTAGGCGGAGTAGAGGTTGCGGCACTTGGGCGCGCATGTCTCTTCCGGCACTTGGGCGCGCACAGACGCCAGACACCCGCACGCAGACACCTGACGTCGCGACGCTTAGCGTTAGGCAACCCGCGTAGGCATCAGGCCCGGGGCATTAGGCAACTAGTTTTACAGCGTTCTGGTACCGCACGCAGACACCTGACGTCGCGACGCTTAGCGTTAGGCAACCCGCCTATCACCTGTCATATGTCAAAAACCACGTGGTGTAGAAAAAGTTAGGAATCTTGGGCTACGTATATTTTAGGATCTTACGCATGCGTTAAAAAATGGCGGACGTCAGCTGTCAAATGTCACCTGTCACCTGTCATATTTCGCGAACCACGTGATTTAGAACAATCTCAAATTTTACTAGCAGGCATGTGGTTTATTATTATTAAAAATATCGACAAAATGGCGAAGGTGAAATAATTAAAGTAATAAAAATATTAGAGATTTTGGTTAAAAAAGCACCTGAAAGACAATGAAATTAGGTCAACAAATAAAAACTAATACTACGCGTGCCTGTAGTGTTTTAGTAAAAGCTTTAGGGTGTAGAATTCATATAACCATAAATAGGCACTTTCAAACTGCATAAAGTCGGTTCTCAATAAAAAGCTACCTGGTTTGCACTGCGTTTGGATACACTTCAGCTCCTCAACTCTGCCAAATCCTTAATAAGGAATTTTAAAGGCCTACTCTTGTTTTAAAAATGATTCTACCCATAGTGTTGGGAATTAATCAGTCTAGAACCTTAGTCACGAGCACCAAAGGAGTAATATAAAATAGGTCACTTTCCAGAGTCTTAGATGTCGGTCTTAGGTCCATTTGTCAGCAAGTAGCTTATTATAGAGGCTTTCTGAAATTTTTATACGGTTTGATCAACAGGTGGCTTAACAGGACGTATCAAGGCCTATTTGTAACAAAAAATTAGTCAGTACAAAAACTTTAAAAATTCGCTGTGTGCTTCAAAAAAAAAGCTAATATTTTAAATCCTCTGTATATTTTGTTTAAGATTTGGTTTTAATTGGGACTCTCTAGTTATGTTTAAAAAAAAAGCCCCGAAGCAGCTGTTAATTAACTTGAAATTAACCTAAACCTAAAAAAACATTTTGTATTTGTTTTAAAAAATATCCTATATATCGAGACTAAAGAATTGGCCAAAAATGATTGAATTAAAAAGCACGTATTTATAAAAGGAGGAGCAACAATAAAAATATATATAATAAGCAATATAAAAATAGCATACAGTATTTTTAATATTTAAAATAATGTGTGTACTTACAAGTTTTAATGTAATAAATCCGCACTGATCAAAAATTCACAAAAATTTGTAACAAAAATATTCATTGCACTACAGAAGCGTCAGTTGGTGAATAATTAACATTGTTTTTGCAGGCAATGTTTAGGCACTCTTATCAGTTTGTACGGTTTTGTATTTCCATGTGCTGATATAGTTATCCATCGACGGACTAAATTTTTATTAAATGTTATTTTTAATGATATTAATATTCCTCTATAAAAAGAAGCCTAAAAAATAACCGATGCGCAACGTATGCAAAATAAAATTTGAATAATAATACATATATGTCATTTCTTTATTTCTGCTTTAGCTATTATAGTGTATACGGCGAAATTTTGCCATTTTTTTGTGTTACTGAAGTACCAATAAGCCTTCAAGAAAGTGCCACATTTTAATATCAGAAATATTACATGCATGCATTAACACTGTTTTAATCATAAAAATACATTTAAAACCTGCGTATAATAAAAAAAGTTTGACTTTTTAAAAAATCTTAAATATTATACCATTGGACTAAAATTTAAAGTTATTAGAAAAAAATATTCATGACAATTAGTATTAAAAATCTTTGTAAATCAAGACTGCAAAAGATGAGCGGACCGAATTTTAACAAATCAAATAGATCATTTTAAGATCCAAAAGTACGTTTCAATAAATAGTTAGACAAATCATTAGTATCATATTTTAACGGTAAACATGTAATACAGGAGTTACGGAATAGATGTTTCAGCTAATTGTTTGAAACAATCATACTTAGTAAGTTTATTACATTATGCACGACTCATATGATCAAGCATTTATAGGTATGTGAAAGAAGAAGGCTTTCATTTAACTGTATATTTTGGAAAAAATGGAAAAACAAGACCAGTCATATAAAATTTTTTATCTTTTAATAGCTGCGTTAACTCAACAGAATATTAATCAAAAATTAAATGCAATGGAGAAAATTAAGTTTATTCGCTTATTTCCAAATAACAGCACTGTTTTGCTAAATAACGGTATTTCCGAAAAATAACAGCCCTGTATTTTCAAATAACAGCCCTGTTTTCCAAATAACGGCACCGTTTTTCTAACTCTAACGGTACTGTATTTCCAAATAACGGCACCGTTTTTACCAAATAACGGCACCGTTTTTCAAATAACGGCACTGTTTATTTCTAAAATTTTAACACTATACTGTAGGTATTTTCAAATAACAGCACTGCTTTTAAATAGTCAGCACTGTATTTCCAAATAACAGCCCTGTTTTTCAAATAACAGAACTGTTTTTCCAAATAACAGCCTGTATTTTCAAAATAACAGCCCTGTGATTTAAATAACAGCACTGTTTTTCCAAATATGTTTTTAAATAACAGCCTTGTATATAAATAGGTGTGTTTGGCACGCCAAAACACCTAACCTAAATTTATTTACGGCTCTAAACTACTAACTTACCAAAACTTTACAGGGCTGTTGGAAAATGGTTTGGACTCCTCAAAAACCGTTATTTGAAAAACGTCTATTGGGGTAACATCTGACAGGAGTTATTTGAAAAACAGGGCTGTTATTTGGAAATACAGTGCTGTTATTTAAAAATACAGGGCTGTTATTTAAAAAACAGGGCTGTTATTTGAAAATACAGTGCTGTTATTTAAAAATACAGGGCTGTTATTTAAAAAACAGGGCTGTTATTTTAAAATACAGGGCTGTTATTTGGAAATACAGTGCTGTTATTTAAAAAAACAGCGCTGTTATTTGAAAATACAGGGCTGTTATTTGAAAATACAGGGCTGTTATTTGGAAATAAGCGAATAAACTTCTAATTTTCCATTGCATTTATTTTATGATAATATTCTGTAAGTTGAAAGCGCATTTAATGTAGATTAGAGATAAAAATTTCTGTATGATTGAAACATCTTGTTTATTATTTTCAAAATATTAAACAAAAAAAGCCCTCTGACCTCATACCTATAAATGCTTTGATGGCTATTAAGTCGTAATAATGTAATAAACTTACTAAATGTTATTTTTTCAAACAATTGAAAACATCTATTCCGTAACTCCTGTATTACATGTTTACCGTTAAAATTTAATACTAATGATTTGTCTAACTATTTATTGAAACGTATACTTCCTTAAATGATCTATTTATTTTTTAAATTCGTTATCATCTTTTGCAGGTCTAGATTTATGATTTTTTAACACTAATTTCAGCATATTTTTTGACCGCCCAAATAACTTTAAATTTTGGTTCCAATATGGGTAATATTTAAGATTTTTTAAATCAAAAACTGATTTTTTATTATGCAAAAAGACATTTTTAATGTATTTTTTATGATTAAAACGTTAAAGCATGCATGTAATATGTCTGCTATTAAAATGTGGCACTTCCAAGGCTTATTGTACTTCATTAACAAAAAAATGGCAAAAAATTTCGCCGTATACACTATTATAGCTAAAGCAGAAATAAGAAATGACGCTCATGTATTATTCAAATTTTATTTTGCATACGTCGCGCGTCGGTTATTTTTTACTTCATTTTTATACGGAATATTAATATCATTAAAAATAACACTTAATAAAATCCGCTTATGGATAACTATATCGGCATATGGAAATACAAACCGCACAATACTGATAAGAGTGAAACATTGCCTGCAAGACAACTGTTAATTATTCACCAACTGACGCTTCTGTAGTAGTAATGAATATTTTTTGTTACAAATTTTTGTGAATTTTTGATCCTTTTTGCTGATTTATTACATTAAAACTTGTAAGTACACACATTATTTTAAATATTAAAAATACTGTATATCATTATATTGGTTATTATACTTATGGCTTTTAGGAATTCCTTTTATAAAATACGGTGCTTTTTAATTCAGCCATTTTTGCCAATTTCCGTCTCGATATATAGGATATTTTTTAAAACAAATACAAATGTTTTTTTAGGTTTAGGAGTTAATTTCAAGTTATTAACAGCTGCTTCGGGCTTTTTTTAGACAAACATAATGCAGAGTCCTAATTAAAATAAATCTTAGTAATATACAGAGGGTTTAAATATTAACTTTTTTGAAAGATTACAGCGAATTTTTAAATTTTTTGTACTGACTAATTTTTTTGTTACAAATAGGCCTTGATTCCTGTTAATGCCAACCTGTTGATCAAACCGTATACCTAAATATACGTAAA
The DNA here is from genome assembly GCA_019359885.1 of Listronotus oregonensis. NCBI lineage: Eukaryota > Metazoa > Arthropoda > Insecta > Coleoptera > Curculionidae > Listronotus > Listronotus oregonensis. The sequence continues at coordinate 77,597 of JAHBCN010001206.1, read as the reverse complement.
AACAATTCTATAATAACTGTACTTGCTGACAAATGTTCGATAAGACTGACATCTAAAAAGACTTGGTAAGTGACCTATTTTTATATTACTCCTTTGGTGCTAAAATAGACTATGGTTCTAGACTGATTAATTCCCCACACTATGGGTAGTATTTTCTAAACATTATAAACTTCGAACGTCCTTATAAAGGATTTTAGAGCTGAGGAGCTGGAAGTGGTAATCCCTGCTTGCAAACCAGGCTAACTTAGCTGAGAACCGACTTTTATGCAGTTTGAAAGTGCCTATTTGGTTATATGAATTCTACACCTAAAGCGCTAAAAACCTGTTTAGTATCGCATTTTATTTTGTCATTTAAATTTCATTGTCTGGTGCTTTTTTAACCTAATCTCTAATATTTTTATTACTTTAATTATTTCACCTTCGCCATTTTGTCGATATTTTTAATAATAATAAACCACATGCCTGCTAGTAAAATTTGAGATTGTTCTAAGTCACGTGGTTCGCGAAATATGACAGGTGACAGGTGACATTTGACAGCTGACGTCCGCCATTTTTTAACGCATGCGTAAGATCCTAAAATATACGTAGCCCAAGATTCCTAACTTTTTCTACACCACGTGGTTTTTGACATATGACAAATTTGATAGGCGGGTCTTTTGGCCTAACGCTAAGCGTCGCGACGTCAGGTGTCTGCGTGCGGTACCAGAACGCTGTAAAACTGTTAGCCTAATGCTTGGGAATGATGCCTACGCGGGTTGCCTAACGCTAAGCGTCGCGACGTCAGGTGTCTGCGTGCGGGTGTCTGGCGTCTGTGCGCGCCCAAGTGCCGCAACCTCTACTAGGCGGATACCGTTTCTGACATATTTTACACAACATTTTATTTAACTGGCCATGTTTGTTGTATGCATGTATGTTCTATGTTTGTTTGGTCAAATCTTGCAACTGAATTTTAAAGCAGTTATTCTCAACCAATTGAGCTAAAATTTGCATACACATTAAGTTTGAATGACAAAGCATGGTTAGCTAAGTGACGACATTCTACATCAAATATGCCGGACCGCCCAAGATGGGAACTAATTATTTTTTATGCACTTCCATGATATGGTTATTAAATCAAAGGGTTTGCTGAGAAAAATACGAAAAATTAAATACAATATGGCGGATTTCCACCTATAAACTAAACAATATAAAATAAATTATTAGCAAAAACACATTTTTAAAAATAAGGTGTTATTTACATATACTAAAAAGAAAAAATTAAATCAAGACCATTAATTTATTACATTACACAATTTATATGATATAAAAGCTTCTCGCGAGATACACCTGTGTAGATGAACAAGAATACAATATGTAACTTGATCTTGACATAAGTAATTCTAAGAAAAAAAAATTATAAAAGAGGTAATTCTCGCGACAAGCTTTGATATTATATAAATTGTGTAATGTAATAAAATAATGGATTTGATTTAATTTAAAGATTATTTTCTTCTTTTTTGAACATGTAAGTTAAAATGACTTGATCGCTTTTAGAGAGCTGTTGTATTACACCGCGTCATTTCTATGCCGACTTTATATATAACACCGACAATTGTGAATTCTTTATACCATATAGGTATGTCAGTAACGATCAACAAAATCTTTACAGAAACTGCTGTTATGTTATTTTTTGTATTTTCCTTAGTAAGTTTTGAACGTAACACTATAAACATTATAGATGATTTTTTTTGCCTTATAATTATTATTATTTCAGGGTTTTAGTGATCGACTAAGTAGAGATCTTTCTACAAGAACACCTGGCTCGATGCGACTAAAAATGATAGCAGCCAACGGAACAGTTGAAAGGAGGTTTGGTGCATGGGTGGGTGGCTCAATTTTGGCCTCTATAGGCACTTTCCAGCAAATGTGGATGTCCATGCAAGAATATCAAGAATCAGGCAAATCACAAATCGACAGAAAGTGCCCTTAATTTATTTTTGTTTTAAGGTTAGGTTTAGGATATTCACAAAAATATTTTTGTATTAGAATTGAATTTTACAAATTAGAGCTCCATGAATTAAGCTATTTAAGATTAATGTATTTTTTTTTAAATAAATTGACCAACAGTTTTTATAGAGAATTTGCATTCTTTTATATATTTAAATAAGACACTGGTTGTTATAGATAAATATAACATTTCTTTATCTGGGTTGACAATATAGTATTATAAATATACAGAACTTTTAAAAATTTAGTTTAAAAACAATTATAAGAAGGAAATATCTCTCTGTTGAGAAATGCTGTTTCGATTGACAGCTAAAAAGACTTAAGGTTTTTAATATGTTAGTACAGAGTATATAATAAAAATGTTGGCAGACAGGTGAAGGTCGCCACTAATTCGGATCCCGTAGTAAATATGCCTTATATTTGTTTACAAGTAAATGCAAAACAGCTGCATGGACAGCTTATTTAAAGAATAAATTTATTAACTGTTTTAAATTAAATGGTATGAAATAAACTTTTGGATGATTATGAAAAATTGCAAGCATATATCTAGGTTTATGGAGAAAATCTTCCATGAAATTTCCAGGTAAGGCCGAACCCTTCAATATGTTTGCCCATCATACTGGGAACAGAATTGGTTAATATCAAAGCAATTTTGCTTAAATCAATTTCCTTTTCAGCAAGTGATCTGTGTGTTAGGTTAGGTTAGAAATGAGACATTGAACCCTACAACCAAATTGATTCTAATTTGGTATAAATTCGTCTGGGAACGAATCTAGACGTTGACAAATTATGTAAGAATTAGGCATACGGAACTCTTTTAGAAGTAAAAAGTACAGAAAACCGAAAAAATATCATTACCAGAATACTTTTTAATTTAATCAAATCTTCCCATCTCTGCCACGCACCAAAATAAAATGTATTTCTTAACATGTCCAAGACTGCCGATTGCTGTGTTCACACATCGTCGTTGTAGTTGGGCCCAGTAGGATCTTTTGGAACATGCACTAGAGTTGCTGGTTATCGGCAACTCTCGTTGCCACCGTATGGAACGGGTTCCGAAGCTAAGATGAACACAAGGCTTTAACTTAAGGTGTTAGCATACCGTGCTGATGAGTGAATGACATCCTGTGCCTTAAACAGGTGTCCCCAACGGTGCCTCTGAGATACAGGGCGACCTCTCAGAGTATCTAGCCTTACTGCGGTAATGCGGGGCTCTGCCGTGGTGGACTATTACTTCCCTAGCTCCAAACAAAAAGCGGACAGAACCGCTTTCATAGGAAAAAAGTGACAAAGATGCCCTGACCGAAACGGATAAATCCGTTTCGAGAGGTGCCACTCAAGGTCACAAGCAAAGGTGCGCCAACCAAAACAGGTGAATCCGTTTCGTAAGGTGCCCCTGAAGTCACCGGCGCCTGTTTCACGGGGAAGGGCTAATCCATCCCGAACAAACAGGTGCTTAGGAAGGGTTCTCTGAATCCAAACAGAGGGCGGACAGAATTGCCTTTATAGGAAAAAGGGTTCAGTGACTTTGAACAGAAAGCGCATAGGACCGTTTTCATAGGATAAGGCCGGAGATGCGGCCTCAGAAAGAACATCTGGTTTCTGTAACAAGGACCTGGTAGCTAGCCACGTCACTAGACCGGGAGAGGAGGGCATGATGGATCTAATCGTCTGCTCGTCATACTCTCCAGGAGACAGGGACACCAGGACACATCAGAACACATTGTGCTCGTGTCCGGTAGCGACACGAGTAAGAGGAGATGTAAGAACTCTCTCCCAATCTGGTATCGGATTCATTAGAAGTCCGATCCTATTGGGAGAAATATAAAAGGGTGTGAGCCACAATAGACCGAGCGGTCGCAGTGGAGGGCGTAAAAAGTCCACTCACTTTAAACCTACCTACCTACCTAAAAAAAATGAATTTTGCAATGTTTCCACTTGATAATTTAAATATAACATAAATGATTTTTATTCATTTCACGAAACTTAATTATAAATTATAATTGTTGTACGATTTTACAAACGCACATACGTAAACGGTAATGAAAAATATTTAGTTGTTTTTTTTTCATTGAACAACTTTGCAAACCAAGTGTATTCTTAACATATTCTGTCAACATCATAGGTAAAAAAGGACATCAGACACATAGTGCTTTCATTTTATGAATTGATAACTCTATTGAATGTTTTAAAATCATGCCTTTTAAAAATAAAAAAATTTAATTGCAATAATTATTATTTACAATGTGTCCGTGGATGGAGTGCACAAGAGAAAAAAAAATCTTTATTATTCAATCACGACAAAAAGTAATTCTTTATAAATAGTTCTGCTTGTCGAAAAAATAAATTTACAAGATTTAAATCATCGATGTACAGGGTGTTAAGAAATTAGGAAATCATGAAAATGCTTTAAGAGGGAAGTACCATTATTATTTTAAAGAAAAAAATTATAAAACACAGTTGTTTATAAAGTAACATAAAGTCTGAATACAAATTTAGAAATAAAACATCCAAAATTAAAAAATTTTCTACATTCTGCCTCGACACACTTTTTTGCTAAAATAATAAATTTATGGTACACTTTACAAATTATATTCACGCCATTGCAGTTCATCTATTGCTTCTTGTATGCGATCTTTTACGATTTTCGTGTTATGTGGCAGATAATGTAAAAAAACTTTTGGTTTAAGGCACCCCATAAAAAAGTCTGGTATTGTAAGGTCAGGCGACCTAGCTGGATAATGGATTGGACCAAACCTTCCTATCCACTTTTCGCCAAAATAGTTATGTAGCCATTGTCTGACCAAGGCTATGCAAAGACAGCCGTCTTGTTGCCAAAAATTAAGAAATTGCAAGACAAATATTTCCAAAATTTTCAAGTACATATGCCCGTTTTTTTAAATTTTATTATTAATGTTCGCAATGATTTGGAAATTTGTATTTAGGCTTTGTGTTAGTTTAAAAACAACTTTGTTTTAAAAAATGTGTTTAAAATAATGGTACTTTCCTTTTAAAGCATTTTTATGTTTTCCTAATTTCTTAACACCCTGTACATCTGACCAAAAATTTAAATTTTGTAAATCCATTTTCTCGACAAGCAGAACTTTTTATAAAAAATGACTTTTTGTCGTAAAATGAATAATAAAGATTTTTTTCTCTCTGGTGCACTCCACCCGCGGATACACTGTATTACAACATTAAACTTTATTAAACTTTTTTTTTACCTTAGTAACACAAAAAAAATTAGAAACGGACCAAGTATCTAACTGATATTTTAATGAATAATAAGCTCAAATGTAGTATAAGAGGCAAAAAATTTTTCGTCTGTTTCAAAACCGATATTATAGTGTTTATTAAACAAAAAAGTTTAAAGGAACAAGACTAGTATATGCCAACAACTCCAGCAATTTTAATATAATTAATATTTAATTTTGTAAAATAAATACAAATAATTCATATAAGATTTTTTACAATGTTTGGTTAAGTGAAAGCATTGAAAATTTGATACTGGTAACTATGGTTAGTACTAGAACGGCTCACAGCACTCAATAGTATTTTTCCATTTGATATATTTGAGGTCCACACATCACAAGCAAACAAAACAAAAAAGCGATGCAATCCCTAGCTTTATGCTAATATTTAACATAATTTTGTTGCCAATTAAATTGAGTTACCAAAAAAGTGTATTGTCAACTCAATTAGCACCAATATGGCTGCAAGCATTTAGCAGTCATTTTTCATTGATAAGTCAATAAAGATCAGAAGTCCATTTTATTGTGGTACGTCCGTGCTATGACCACAAATGTAAAGAAAAAAGTTTTAAATACCTAATTTTCTTAATTAAAGTCGAGTGCCATTGCTGGCCTTTATTGTAAACGTAATCTGTCAAAGTCCCGGGGCTACGACATTTACTCGTCTAGGGTTGAGGAAAAAATAACAAACATTCTTTAGTATTAAAGTAAAATTTCTTTATTTTTAAATAAAACTTAATAGTTTGCAATAAACAAATAATTTTTATGTAATCCGGTAAATTTTAAAAAACATAGAAAAATACTTTTTAACTTGAATTTGTTACAATTTACTGTAAAATTCTTAAAAAGTAATATCACCAGGGGTTGAAAATGATCTTAACACCTATAGACATTTGCTTTGTATAATTTTAACCAAATAAATAGTACAATAAAAAGCTATGTAACAGTAACGGCAAAATGCAAATATTTAAAAATTAAGTTAAAACAGTGATGTGCCAACTTTGCCTAAAAATATTTTATGGTCAAAAACTATAATTATTTTTTCTACTAATGACATTACAAAAGGAGCACATTTTGACCATTATGCTTATTTATTTTATAAATTAACGACAATATGCCAGTGAAGTACATGTGTATCAAAATGGGGAGAAAGTAATTAAACAAAATATGACATTTAACTGCAGCATGATGCAGGGTTGGGGTCTTTTCCTGATCTTTTGGTAATATTTATTCTTGTAAATTCTTCAGCGATTGTTGGATGGATACCTACTGTGCTCATTAAGGCATTTACAGTCAAGTTGCATCTGTAAAAGAAAGCCAAACACATTAGAATTAACAGAATAAGGAAATACTCGTAATAATATGCATTTTTGTATACAGTGTGGACATTTAATTAGACAATCAAAACACAAATATTGCCGAAAGTAAATGTTCAAAAATCATATTAGGTGCACTTAGAATAGTTGCAACTCAAACAGCATACAGGGTAGGTCAAAAAATATAAAAATTGTACAAGAGTAAAGTACCCTTATTTTAGAAAATTTGGCAAAATGTTATAAAAAAAATTGTTTAGAATTAAAAGTTATGCCTAACTAATTTGGCCTTCTCGGCTAACGTTAACTGTCTGGGAGGAGGCATTTGAAATCAAATAAATTTAATAAGCGAAAAATAATTATTTAATAAAATAAAAACTATTTTCACCAAACTGTCATAATGTTTACTTACCCATTTGTTTTTTTTTTCATGGGTATCTGCGATAATTTTAGTAGGTTTTTTTTAATGATGTCTATTAATTTGTAAAATTTTTAAATAAAAATTTAAAATAAAAAGTTTGCACTTTAAATAAGCATTTTTTGATATGCGTATTAATATTATTACTAATGTTTTATCTTATTAAAAAAAATAATACAATTTCAAAGTTGTGTTTAATATCGTTGCGACAAAAATGAAGTTTGTGATTCCCTAAAAAAAGCAAAAATGTAAATGTTACAAATATGCTTGAATTTAAACAAAATTATGCGAAATTGATTTGATTTAAAATAATTTACAAAAGTGTTTAGGGTGAATATTAAAAAAAAAGGATAAGAAAAATTTTAGGTTTTTCAAAAAAAAGAAACAAAAAAATTCTTAAGAGGCCATGTTTTGGTATATAGGCATAACTTTTAATTCTGAACAACTTTTCTTTAGAACATTTTGCTGAATTTTCTGAAATAAGGGTTGTTTACTCTTGTACAATTTGTATATTTTTTGACCTACCCTGTATGCTGTTTGACTTGCAACCATTTTAAGTGCACCTAATATGATTATCGAACATGCACCAACTTTCGGCAATATTTGTATTTTGATTGTGCAATTAATAAAAAAAAATCCATTATGTTGCACACTTAAATAAACACACTGTATATATTACGCTTTCTATCCCTATTAAAAAAAAACGCCTCCTCTTCCACTTTCTCGACCTACATCTTTATAAGAATAGATAGGGTCATATTAATTAAGAAAGTAAAAGAAGATGTTAGACATTTTTATTATTATACTATACTACACAGAACTCAAGTAATTAAAATTGCTCACAATTAAAAGATGAGGTATTGAATAGTATATCAAAAGATTAGATACTTTAGACTCTGATTTAAAAATCTGCAAGTATTTAAACTTTTAAAGTAATTACCTTAATTAAGAAATATATGTAAAATGTTTTTCGTATATTTGTTATCAAATTACTTTAAGTATAAAATTAAATGACACACAGAAATATTTAAAATTTAAATAAAATAAGTGCTGCCAAGTATTAATATTACATATATTAAAAACAAACTTAAGTACAATATTGGAAAAAAATCAGAGTTCATAATGTAACTTTTTAAAGTCATACATATTAGTATGATGCAATTAGCTTCAAAAATAGGGAAACGTTAGCACCAAAAAATAAAAATAAAATCCTTCCAGCACCAAATTGTTTCATACACTTTTTGTAGTATGTAATAAAAAGTTTAAGCGACGGGTTAGGTTGGAAGGGGGGGGGGGGTGGGAAGCGGGTAAAATGGTAATTTTTTGCAAAAATCTTGGAAAACCTACATTAAATTACAAATAAAAATAATCCTGTACTTAAGGCAGGTTCTGACCTGTGACAGTTCTGTTGAAACATTTTAGCTGATTCAGTGATAGTGAAAATAAAAGTGAATGGTGTTGTTCAAACGTTTCATTTGTCCTAAATACATTTTATAAGGCCTACTATTCTCTGACGGATTTTTTAAACGATAGTTTTGTGTAAGGCTTGTTCCAATTTTTTGTTTTTTTATGACTACGGTGTTGTATTTATTATGTTTTGCGTATTTTAATTCTTGACATGACCCTTTTCTTTTTCTTCCTATGTGTTGCTTTATTATATCCGTTCATTCCTTTTTTAACTTTTTAAACCCACTATATATATCGAAAGGGAGGAAAGGTTGGGAAAGGGTCACCTTTTTATTTAATTTTATATTTTATTTCAATGTATTTTTTTTTTGAGTGTACGTACAATTCTATTTTTTTCTATGTAAATTTTTAGTGTTAGTGTAAGTATGCTTTGTCTATGAATACTAGTTTTATTTAACACAATAAAGCTATTTTGAAGTTTGAAGTAAAGCATTTTGGCTGATTCGGTTAGAGTGAAATCGGAAATGGATGATGGTTGTTTACATGTTTTATTTTAAAATTTCATTTTTAGTTTCCTGTTTTGGTCTATGTGGAAACATTAAATAATTTGAAAGTGTTTGCTAAAAAATTATAATCTTCGCGCATACACCATGGAAGGGAAGTATGGCTTCCCCTAGAATCATCAATCGAACAAAAATTCTAGTATCTGAAGCTTTGAAAAATAATAATATTGTTTTATTCATTTTTTAATGAATTACAACATCCTAAATATTTAAAAAGGACAAGCCTCCATAAAAGGCCTTTACGCATCATCAGCAACAAACCCCATAATGACCAAATACAAATACAGTTACTTCATCTGATGGATGAGTCTTTTAATTTTAATTAATATTAATCCGCTCTTATTTTCTGGATAAACAATGATAGACCTTTTATCCTTGTTTTTCTGTAAACACAGTTTTGAAATTTGAATCATGCCAACTTTGACTATCAGTCTTATGTAAAAACATACAAGTCTAATCGAAAAATATTACATCTGGGAGACAGTCTAAGATTAAGTTTTTCATATAACTTTTTTAAAACTTAATTGTTTTTTAAATTATGCCTAGTCTTTCCATTAAGCTTCATCGTCCATCATAAATTTTATATTTAAAGTCCTTATTTTTTAATAACCCTTACACTACTTTACTTATTTTAATTATTTATTAATTAACTTATCTTGTTTTAAACCCCACATTTTTGTTTTTCTGTGAAAGTTTTTTTTAAACTTTTTTGCTGTATTTTTTAATTCCAATCTTTTTTATTCTTGAAATCGTTCTTAAATATTTCACAACGTGTAAAAACAATTTGCGGCTTTTGCTGCCCAATAGCTTTCGCGGCAGATTTAATGATTAACCTTATAAATGTAAGAACTTAAGTTGAACTAATAAGATCTTGTTTTTAATTAAAGTAACCAAAACAAGTCTAAAGATATCACACTAAACACTACCTTAAGTTTCTAACTTAAGGGAAAACTTCAAGAATAATAAAAAAAGAAAATACCATAAAAATAATCTATTTAATTATGAGCTGAAGAATCAACCCTTAAATTTGTTTTAAAAATTAAAAACACCCTGTACATCCTACGAGAAAATGCATGTACTACCACAGGTACTACTGTGTGTTAATAACTTACTTAATGGCAGCTGCAAAACCTTGTATGACTTCTCCAGCCTGGGGTCCTATGAAGTGCATACCCAAAATTTTCTGATCTCCTTCGCGGATGGCAATGACTTTTAGGTAACAGTGAGTTATGCTTTTCTGAGGTACAAAGAATTCTGTAGGTTTGTAGTAGGCATGATAAATTTCAATGTTGTCCTCGCCATAACGTTTGATGGCTGTCTCTTCACTAAGACCTAAAAACAATTATACATTTTTTACTTGTACTTTTATGCATAATAAGGTTACTCATAGAATTATAATCTGTTCATTTTCGTTTGAGAAAGACAATTGAACATAAAATGTATTACGTTGGTTCATAAAGTCAGTAGCCATGATAACTGACTTTAAATGAATGCGATACATATTTTGTTCAGATGTTTTTCTCAAATAAAAGTAAACATATTTTAGTACATTTCTTCAGAATAATCCTAATCCTACAAATTAAGAGCCATTTAATGCTATCAAAAATATGTTAAGAAGATGCAAAAATTTAACTGTTAATAGATCAACCATAGAATAAAAAGCTGTAACAATTCAAGTAATTTTAAAAAATAGATGGATCGAAAAATCTTTCAAATAAAACTCAATAAACAGTGAACTAAGCGACGTGCATTCAAAAATTTTGTCTTGATGGAATTGAATGGAGAACAGAGACTGCTAAGTAAAATTAAAGAAACCTGTGTTGATCACTTTTCCTCAAAAAGTTGTTTGAGTTAAGTGTTACAGCAACGAGAGTTAGTACCCTTTAAAACAAAACATTGTAGACAGATTATTCAAACCAAATTTTCCCAAATGAAGACCTAAAAGCCAGAAAATTAGGGAAATATGGTTTTAATTACATGTGGTTAAAAGAAACACTTTTGCAAGAAAAGATAATAAACAGATCTTTTAAAAATAATATTAACCACCAGTCTAGTAACAAGTCTTAAAACTTATATTATTAGAATGCAAAGAAAATGTTTGTAATTAATAACTGAATAAAATAAATGTGTGTGCTCGAAAAATTCCAATGTCAATCTACTAAATGTAGTAATAATGTAGAATGTAGTAGCTATACACTTTTTTTAAAGTCTCCAAACTTTCCAGCCTTAGGGCCATACTGATTACTCCAGTAACTCGAGGGCCAAAACCATATTATCATTATTTGCCGGTGGTAAAGAAGTGAAATAGTCCACTGATGAAAAAAAAAAAGTCCGAAAATACACAACGTTTAAAAAAGGCGCTGCAAATCGGACTAAAGTCCGCAAAAGCAACACTGCATATTATTAATTTTCTGTCATCTGTAATTTCTAGATTAGTCGTAGAGTAAGCCATGAGGAGTAACGTGACACGACATCTGGTGGACACAAGCGGAAATGAGTAGTACCTTCTATCGCTAACAGATAGCGCTAATAGCACGTACAGAATAATCTCGTTGGTTCGAGAGTTCTGGTGTTCCTTCCACTCACTTCTAGATGGCAGTAATTGGAATATATAAGAATTTGGCGCAAAACCACAAGTCAGTTCCTATGACACTGTTGTTAAATAAAATAATGCATACCTCCTTAAAACGTGTTTGTGCGTGTTTAAGTTTAAGACATCTTTATAACAGTATTTTGATTTGAATTGTTGCTTTTGTGTGTGAATTAGTAGTATGGAAAAGAAGCGAAAAATTGATAGTGAATGCAGAAAATTCAAAAATCAGTGGAACATTCAGTATTTCGTAATTGAGTCCAGTAACAAGGCGCTATGTTTGAATTTTGCAATGAAAGCATAGCCGTTCTCAAGAATATAACATTAAACGTCATTATGAAACAAAACATTTTCAAAATTACTCAAAATATACAGGAAGTTTGCGGACAGAAAAATTCGAAGCTATGCAGCGCGGATTGAAATCGCAGCAATCTTCATTTACAAAACTCAAAACTGAACAAGAGGCTGCAACTCGTGCCAGCTTTCTGTGTGGCTCTTGAAATTGCAGTGGAAAACCATTCACCGATGGAGAAATGATCAAAAGAATGCATAATTGCAGTAGCGAAGAAATTGCCCTGAAAAAGGTAAATTTATTAAAAACTGTCAGTATGTCAGCAAACACTGTGGCTCGAAGGGTAGAAAACATCGCTGAAAATATATCCTCTCAACTGTTCGACAAAAATGGACATTTTGAGTGGTTTTTCTTTGGCCCTGGATGAGTCAACGGATGTGTCACACTGCTCAGGTGTTGCATTTATATTAGGAGTAGATAAAAGCTATGAAGTGCACGTAAGAACTTCTTGGATATGTATATAGTAATCATGGCACAACTACTGGTACAGATATTTTAAAGGAGTTGAAATGGCCATTAATCAAAAGAACCTTCGATGGAAAAACTTGAAATGTATTACAACTGATGGAGGCAAAAACATGAGTGGGAAAGATAAAGGAGTGGTTGTGTCAAAGGCTGTAGAAAATGACGGTGGTGTCTTACATTGTATCATTCATCAACAGTCTTTGTGCAGAAAATGTTTGGATATGTCTGACGTTCTGAAACCAGTCATATCAACTGTTAATTTTATCAGATCTTTTGGGCTGAATCACCGACAATTCCGACAATTTATTGTGGAGAAACTGACTTACCTTATCATAAACATGGCTTAAGTCCTTCCAGCGCTTTTTTGAACTTCGAGCAGTGATCGAAATTTTTTTTTTTGAATGAAAAGCATCGCCCTCTTACTGAATTACAAAACAACGCATGGCTGTGGAAGTTAGCATTCTATGATGATTTGACAAAACATGTGAGCAGAAATTTGGGATTGCAAGGAGAAAACCAGCATCTTCCTGATTTATACACTAATATCAAATCATTCCTGAAGTGAGACTGTTTCAAAATCACAACTAAAGAATGTTTTTCACACATGTGAAATATTCAGCCACACTACTAAGAAGTTTCCTTATCGATTTTGCAATCGAAACTTTGAGTGCTTTGAAGATAAATTTTGATACTCGTTTCTCGGACTTTGATGCCATTGCAGATCAAATTAAGATTTTTTCAAGAATCCTTTTTGATACTGACATTGAAACCCTAGCCCCTGAGCTTCAAATGGAAATGATTGATCTACAATGCAGTGATATAATTAAGAACAAATATGAAAACTCATCTTTGTTGGAATTTTATAAGAGTCTTCCACTGACACAATTTAGAATGCACTAAGAAAATGTCCACAACTACAAACTATTTTGTATTTCATATAAGTAGGGCCCGGAAATACCATTTTTTATGTCTCATAGGCGTGCGTATTAAGGAGATATTAAATATAAATATATTTAAAAAAATGAATAAAATTGGTTCTTTTATAATTTAAATGTGTACAAGTCTGGATTTCTTTCAAGATTTTGGTATAGTTTGTCCAAGCTAACATTTTTGTGTTGGCTTACATGAAAACGTCAAATCAGCTGATTGGCGTAAATCAACCAGTAATGGATTAAAGGCGTTTCAATTTTTGTATTAAATTTTTTTGTGTTTGGGTGTGTTATTTCAATGACATTTTTTATATTTCATAATTTATTTTTATTTTGGACTTAGTTTTTATTTTGTTGGTTTTAAGAAAAAACCACTAGAATAGATATTTTTTAGTGTATAAATCTAGCTTCGAAAACCCACTTCTAAATGTAAAATACTCGTTTTAAGAGTATCATAATCTAAAAATATATGCTCATATGTATTTTAAGATTTAAATATATTTATAAGTTGTAGAATGTGCAACGCATAAGAAGGAAATTTTTGTGAAAGATCTTCTCGAACAGCTCTTTCCGCAGATCTTGGAAGGATGACAATGTTTATTTTAGTGGAAAGGCTATACATTGAAAGGCCCATTTTTCTTTTCACTTTTACAATTTGTATGCAAATTAAAAGTCTACTCAGATGCATCCCTTTATATTAGCTCTGACTTCACTCTAGACAACAGCAGGTTTCCAATTAAAAAACTAATGAAATATTTATATTTTCCTTGATACATAATTCTACATGCTGCTTCAGAAAAAGGATTTGTTAAATGTTACCATGTGAGATGAAAGCTGAAAAGAGTGGGTTAGAGATGATCTACTTACTAGGACATAGATGCTATTAGGACATTCCCTATTTTATGGGACTAGTATATTAATAAGTGATCCAACTTTTTTGGATTTTATTTTGTACTCCAACGGGAATGTTATTGCTTACTTTCAGTTTAAAAGCCAGGGCTGTTTTATGGCCGATCAAAGTCCACGAAGTTTCAATGTGTATTCTTCTGTATCTTGACCAGCTAAATTCGAATTTTGAACTTCCTCATGCGTTAGCAGTGACAAAAATTTGTAATAAACAATTTAATGGTTTAAAATGCCAAAAAAAAAAACAATCTGTAATAGGTATCAATGTTTACAACCGTCAATCGATCGCCGAACTCATTAAAAAAATCCAGCCTAAGGCTTTTTAAAAAATAATAATTTAAACTGGAGATTCCTATAATAGCTTAAATTAAAATAAAAATATCCAGCTTTAAAACGAACCCTTAACCTTAGAATTATTAAAAGAAAAATTATTTGGCTTTTCTCCAGAATAAAGATATTTATATATTATTTTTTTAAAAATTATACAATTTGGAAAAATGTTTTTTTAGAGATTATTATCGAAAGAGAGCTAGTCTGCTCTGTTATTGTCTCACTATTGGTTTTAGAAAGAAATTTACTTAATGATTATAAGGTAACATAAAAACCTATCTTCCCGAAAAGACATAAACCAAAAAGGTTTAATTCTTTATAAAATTGATTTGTTTTAAGTACTATAATAAAATAATTATTTTTATGAAATTATATAAAAATAGAAAATAAACTTACTTGAAAACATTGGCAACCCGTTATAAGATATATATGTTATTTCAAATTTATTGGTTATCGACGGACGGGTGTAGCACATAAATTATTTGATTATATTACTTAAAACAGATAAGAAACTAAAAAATTTTGTTTTATTAACTGACATTGACTTCTGACATGACTTTTTTTAAAAAATAGTTATTGGTGAAGGTACACGTGTACCCTAGAATTATTTATAACAAAGTTAAAATATTTTCCTGAAGGGTGTTAGACAATGGTATCGTTTCAATAACACTAAAATCTCGGAGTTGGATAAATAAAGTTATCACTTGAAAACGGTTGGAGATACATCACTAACCGAAACGTTGTGTACCAATTAACAATTAAAGACAATGGAAGTCCAAGATTTTAGTGTTATCGAGAGTTAAAACAATTTAACATTAATTCAATTTTTTTCTTTAAAACAAGGGATATAACTTGTTTTTAAGTTTTTTTAAGCAACTAATTCTTTAACTTATAACAAAGTTACATATTCTTATTATACGATCCAAGGCAAACAATTTGGTGTATTATAAGTATTTGTTACGGACTTTTCGACGACCATTACGGATTATCCTGAGGGCGCTGGAGACATCCATTTTACACTTTTAGTACATCCTGTAGTAAAATAATTCTCCCAGCTAATTCTAGACTTTTCCATTCTCCTCCACATTTTTAAAACAAGCGCGAAGGAAGTCCGCATGGGACAGTTTATTTCTGACTTTCACAGCAGTAGAAGTTAACAAACAGAGGTTAAAGAGTTATCATAATTATGTTACGTTGAACTGTTACCATAGAAACGTTTGAGAACCTGATTTCCAATAATAAGGTGTGTAAAACCAGGATCCGTGTTTTTATACGGGGTGTCACGGAACAGTATGTATAAATCTATTTTGTAGTGCGATAAAGCAGTTTTGAAGTGCACGCGTCGTTACGCGCCGAATGTCTGGAACCATAACTATGGGAGCGCGCTAGGTCAATGTATAGTACGACTTGCTTTTTTATAATTTGATGATATAATAGCTTAAAAACTTATAAACAAATTATATGCCTTTTTTAACGGAAAAAATCAACTTTTAATTGTTAAAAATTAATTATATTTGGATTACAGTTAAAACTTTGTTTAAAAGCTGAAAAGTTTCCCTTTAATTTAAGCTAATATAAAGTTATTTTGTTTAAAATGTAATTAAATAATAAGTGATAGTTTTTACGTTTATAAGGGAAGCTTGGAAGAAATTAGCCTTTTGTAATTTCTTATTATTCTTCATAATATCTATTATTAAACTTAGAGATTTAAGATGTACTTCTATGATGCAAAAAAACATGTTTCAATTTAGATAAGTAGTATAGTACTAGTATATCTTACCGACGGCACCATATTCCAAAGGAGTAAAAACAGTTGTTGCAACATTGTCATAATCCATGTTTAAAGTACTATTTCCAAATAACCTTCTAGAAAGCAGCCTACCCGCATGAATTGCTACAGGAGTCAACTCGGGCTTTTTCTAAAAAAAATATATTGTTGAAATTTTAAAATAACTACCAAATAGTTTTTGGGAACCTAAAGAACTTATGTTTTACGTATTTATGGTAGCTCAACCGAAATTTGTGGTCTACCCTTTTGTGCGAAGTTTCATGTCAAAGTGATGATAAGTCACATTGTTAAATTTTTTAATTATATGTATTTTTGAACTATATCATAATAAAACTGATTTTTAATTACACTTTTGTTTTTTTTTTTAATACATTTTAGAAATTTCGCTAACATTTAAGTTGTTTACTTTTATAGAAACAGGTTAATAATTACTGGCCATTATAGAAATCTGGTTTAAACTTAATAAAATTATTTATTTTATTAGTTTCGCTGTAACTTAGTCTAGTTCAAAGTTAAATTATTTCACTAGAAGTGCTTATCAAAGAGATATCACTTAGTCTACACCTTAAATAAAGAAGAGAATACAACAATACACCTGAGTATAAGTACAGAAACGACTCTGTTATAATACCCTTATTTCGAGTTCTTTAAATTTATAACAAATTAGATAATTATAGAATTACTTACATATAAAACATCACCGACTGCAAAGATGTGAGGGACATTGGTCTGTTCATTTACAGCATCAATTTTTTCGCCATCTCCGGCCACCTTGACACCTGCGTTTTCAATTTGTAGTTCTTTGGTAAGAGCGCGACGTCCAATGGCAAACAAAACAGTATCAACTTCATCACTAAATTCTTCCCCAGCTTCATTTGTCCAGGTCATTTTTAACTTACCAGAATCCAGTTTTTCTACGGATTTTGGTAAACATCTAAAATAAACGGAAATAATAAAGACAAGATTAAGCAGTTTTTAACATACAATTCATGGGTATCCTTAACTTCCTTTGTAATAATAAAAAATGTTATGTTAGTATAAAGCAAAAATATTTCGTGAATAAATAATTACTTACTTTCGTAAAAATTTTACACCCTTGTCTTCCATTTCTTCAACTATAATATTAGCCATCTGTTGATCAAACCCTCTTAATGGTACAGAACGAATCATTACAGTAGCATCATAACCTAACCCATTTAGAAAACCGGCACATTCCAAACCAATATCTATTAAGAGGTTAAGGAATTATTTGACTGATTCTACTAATTCGTTTTAATTTTTAAGATGCCGATAAGTTGTGATGCAAAATTTCTGGAAATATATGGAAATATTGGAAATATAGAAATAAAAACTACAAAACTCAAAAAACTAAACATATAATAAAAGTTTATCATAGGTAGTACCATAAATGGATCCGAAGCTAAGATGAACACAAGGCTTAACTCAAGGTGTCAGCATACCGTTCTGATGAGTGAATGACATCCTGTGCCTTAAACAGGTGTCTCCAACGGTGCATCTGAGATACAGGGCGACCTCTCAGAGTATCTAGCCTTACTGCGGTAATGCGGGGCTCTGCCGTGGTGGACTATTACTTCCCTAGCTCCAAACAGAAAGCGGACAGAATCTCTTTCATAGGAAAAAAGTGACAAGGGTGCGCTGATCGTAACGGATAAATCCGTTTCGAGAGGTGCCACCCAAGGTCACAAGCAGACAAAGGTGCGCGTGCCCCTGAAGTCACCAGCGCCTGTTTCACTAGGAAGGGCTAATCCATCCCGAACAAACAGGTGCTTAGGAAGGGATCCCTGAATCCAAACAGAAGGCGGACAGAACCGCCTTTATAGGGAAAAGGGTTCCCTGGCTTTAAACAGAAAGCGGATAGGACCGTTTTTATAGGGTAAGGCCGGAGATGCAGCCTCAGAAGGAACATCTGGTTCCTGTAACAAGGACCTGGTAGCTACCCACGTCACTAGACCAGGAGAGGAGGGCATGACGGATCTAATCGTCTGCTCGTCATACACTCCAGGAGACAGGGACACCAGAACACATATTATGCTCGTGTCTGGTAGCGACACGAGTAAGAGGAGATGTAAGAACTCTCTCCCAATCTGATATCGGATTCATTAAAAGTCTGATCCTATTGGGAGAAATATAAAAAGGTGTGAGCCACAATAGACCAAGCGGTCGCAGTGGAGGGCGTAAAAAGTCCACTCACTTTAAACCTACCTACTTACCTACCATAAATGGTCAGATTTGGATTTTCACGGGAGCGTAGTTCGATTAATTTTAAGAAACGAGTTAAATTTCCAATGTATTAAAAACCAAGGAAAACATATCTGGCTTAAATTCTAAGTACGTGTGGTATTTGGTAAGACAATTGCGCGAATTAAACAAAGTTAAAAGCAAAAAAATAATTAATCAACAATATAATACAGTCGCTACTGAAGTAACAATGGATGACACGATTGATAGAACCAATTTCTTTAGCCAGTAAGTTTTTTCCTTTCTATCCGACAGCAAATTTCGATTTTTGACATTTCAAATTGGGTTATTTATACATGAGAATAATTGTCATCCTGAAGTTAAAACGCAAAATACCTAAATATAAATAAAAATTTAAGTCTTAAAAATTCAAAGAAAGCAGTGACATTTCTAACAAAGTAATTACACACGACCACGAGACACAAGTTGTGCAACTTCATCAAAAAGCATATCTTCATCGATATCATCCCACTGCTGTGTTCACACGTCGTTGTCGTGGTTGGGCCCAGTAGGATCTTTTGGAACATGCGCTAGAGTTGCTGGTTATCGGCAACTCTTTTGGCTAGCGTATGGAACGGGATCCGAAGCTAAGATGAACACAAGGCTTAACTTAAGGTGTTAGCATACCGTGCTGATGAGTGAATGACATCCTGTACTTTAAACAGGTGTCTCCAACGGTACCCCTGAGATACAGGGCGACCTCTCAGAGTATCTAGCCTTACTGCGGTAATGCGACAGAACCGCTTTCATAGGAAAAGTCACAAAGGTGCGCTGACCGAAACGGACAAATCCGTTTCGAGAGGTGCCACCCAAGGTCACAAGCAAAGGTGCGCCGACCGAAACGGGTGAATCCGTTTCGAAAGGTGCCCCTGAAGTCACCGGCGCCTGTTTCACGGGGAAGGGCTAATCCATCCTGAACTAACAGGTGCTTAGGAAAGGATACCTGAATCCAAACAAAAGGCGAACAGAACCGCCTTTATAGGGAAAAGAGTTCCCTGGCTTTAAACAGAAAGCGGATAGGATCGTATTCATAGGGTAAGGCCGGAGATGCGGCCTCAGAAAGAATATCTGGTTCCTGTAACAAGCACCTGGTAGCTACCCAAGTCACTAGACCAGAAGAGGAGGGCATGACGGATCTAATAGTCTGCTCGTCATACTCCCCAGGAGACAGGGACATCAGAACACATATTGTGCTCATGTCCGGTAGCGACACGAGTAAGAGGAGATGTAAGAACTATCTTTCAATCTGATATCGGATTCATTAGAAGTCTGATCCTATTGGGAGAAATATAAAAATGTGTGAGCCACAATGGATCGAGCGGTCGCAGTGGAGGGCGTAAAAAGTCCACTCACTTCAAACCTTCAACCTTCATCGATATCATCCACACCTTGAATATTGTATTCAGCATCAATGCCGTCTTCATGAGAGTTTAACTAAACTTTTTCCAAAACAAGCAATAGCCAATAAGCAATAATCGGTGAATCCCCGAGATCCATATTTTATTATTCGTAATCGTAATTATATCGTACGGACATTTTCGGAAATTATTTTTCTAGTGTGAAATTTGTACTGCACATAAGTATAAGAAATATATAGAAATCTTTGTGTTAATGGTTTAAAACGCATTCTGATTTTTTCAGATATTTCTAATATTTTCGCGACACGTTCGGAAATTCCAATATTTCCATTTATTATTCAGATCTTTTATTAAACCTTTCAGAGTTTTTTTTAACTTTATCTTGTTATATCTTTGTCCCTTCTTCCTCCAAAAAGCCAAACAAATAACTTAGAAACTTTAAAATTCTTCTAAGTTGGCAACTGTCATTATTTATTTTAACCAGACAGCCCTTTTATCTATTATTGAATTGTTATGTTAAAAACAGAAATTTAAAAAAGGATACATCCAGCGCCTACAATAATTGTTTTTCCAGGAGCATGACTTAAGCTGAATATGTCGTCGCTGGTAATACCATATTCTATTGCACCAGGAATATCTGGATATCTCGGCCTACCCCCAACTGCGATTAAGAAATATTTGGCTGTAAGATTGCGTTCCCCTTGTTTTGTTACGGTATGTATGGTATGGGGGTCTTTAAATGTTCCTAATCCATTAATATATTCAACTTTCCTTAAATAAAAATAATATTTGTAAAATAAAAATAATCAATAGCTCAACACAAAAACAATTATTAATAATATTAAAATTGACTAACTGATTTACAAACTTTTAATTTAGAAACCCAATAAAAAATGGCAAAAGTGTAACTTTTTATATGACTGACTATTATGTAATTTTTATAAACTTTTATTTCAATACGGCGTTTTTGTTGGATTTTTCGGAAAGTTCTACTAGTCCCAATATGTCAAAGTTAAAGGTTTTTGAAATTTTATCAAGTAAGATGGAATATAGTGGTTTCTAAAATTAAAAGACTTTAAAATGAGGATTCATAATAAAAAAATTAAATCGATAATTTAAAAGTATAAAATTAATTTAAGGTAGCAATTAAAACTAAAAAAAAGTATGTTATTTCCCAAAACTAAACCTTTGGGATTATTTAAGAAATCACTTATTACCGGTTTGAGAAAAAATCTTAAACCTAAATTATTTGATAACATGATAGATACCAAGAATGATTATAAGAAATGAAAACTCTCTTAAATTTGACCAGCATTGTAGGCACTACTGCTTAAAAGTTATCAAAAAAAGTCAGCCAATTTAAGATTTTGTTTAAATAATTATTTCAGTATAGGTTTTTTGTTTTTTCTAAAAATCTAAGCAAATCACCCTTATATATCATCTGTTTATTTTCACTTGAGAAACACATCTAAACAAAAAATTTTATTTTATTGGTTTAAAAATTCAAAAAACCATGTTTATTTACTGGGTGTTTTTTACAATTGAAAATTAACAGGTTAGAGCTGTAAGATTAATAAATGGAAATCTTCTCAAAGTGATTAACTACAAGAAACTTGTCATATTTGTCATTTATTAGTATTTTTTCCTTGTTCTGGTGAAGAAATTAAAATCCCAGAATTTTTTTCTCATTTGCGAATTTTTAAAAAATATTATACATACAAAAAATTTATTATTTCAAAATTATTGTCATGTTTGTCGGGTCTGTTAAAAAAAAGTTTTATCTGATTACATTTATTATAAAGCAAAATACACCAGAAATTTTACCCAAAAACTAAAATTGCGAGACCAAACTGAACAACAATTAAATGAGTGTAAGAGAAAGTGATAGTTAAATATTTATTGAAAGCTCTCATTTAAAATAAAAAGTATTCTGTAAATAGAGATAAATCATTTTTGGGGTACGAATATTTGAAACACATATTTCGCTGGATAGCCAGTTTTAAAAACTAACCTTCAAAAATTTGTGGCGAAATAAGTGTATAGCAAAAAAATATGTGATAAAATTAAAATGAATAAAAATTATTTCTATTTTGTAATTTATATGCATTTTGAAACAATGCCACAAAAATTGCATCTAAGTACATAAGCACTTTTTGAAGAACAGCCATAATTAGTGCACATATCATTTCATACATGTAAAATTTATTATATACAAATTAAAGTACAAGACCATAAAGTTATTGATCCTAAAAAATGTAAAGTGGTCTAAAGGCCCCCACACACCTCGTTCTTTTTAAGCAGTCGATTAACATTGCCAGTTTGTGGGCGAAAACCGAATATAACACCGTCGGTGAAAATGTCTGACAGCGCTTGAAATCTTAATCGTCGATTCGTCCGTCTTTATTTAAAAACGAAGTATGTGGGCCAGAACGTCTTTAATTGTCATTCTTGTAACAAATAAACACGCTTTATTTATGTTTTTTGGTATACGACTGCAACTTTCGGCGATTGAGGCGGTTTAAAATTAAATTAAGTGCTTTCGGCGAATAATACGGTTTAAAATTAAATTAAGTGTGGGGTAAATTTTTGTGTTTTATAGAAAACCAGCAAAATATCATTTTTTATTAAATCCTGATTTCTAGCACTTTATACGGCTTTAGAAATACTTCTGCAAAAACATTTTGCATTTGAAATCCTGACAAAATCAATTTAGGCAGCTGAAAATCAGCCCGCGCCGATCATAACTTAATAGGGGTGACAAAGCGGATTATCCGCGTTTTCTTGCAGTACGTTTCATAAAGGCGCTTATAGCATAAATGAGTGTTTATTACATATATCTTTAATCTAGCGAGGGAAATAGTGCAACCATGACAAAATAATGATTCTTCACAGTGGTAAAAAACCTATTAAGAGTATACACAATAGCACATAACAATACTTACTTATCTCTAAGTTCTACCCTGGTAACCCAATTTACAGACTTAATGTGCCCTTGAACAGCGTCTTTTAAACTCTCCCAGTTATGGCTTACATTGTCACCTATTTGCCATCCATAACTCCGGGCATCCTAAAATTGTATTTGTTAATGATAAAATATAAAACAAAAACTGGTCATAAACAACAATTGTATAGGAAAGGAATAAAATGAATGCATTTTCTTATCTGGCCTCGTCGTAGACCTTCATTCTCTTGCTGATTATCAAGGCAGTATTAAGGGTTCGAGGATATATATCAATGGATATATATCATGATATATATCTGATATATATCAAATTATTTTTTATGATATATATCAATACAAAAGTGGTTTAAAAATTTTATATTATTAAGTAATTTTTGGCGTGAGTTACTGTATTTCTACTTCCCTAATGTAGATGGCGTTGGAGTAGAGTAAAAACATATTCCCTAATAGTAAGTTTTAATCCATAAATTGCAACACTTCTGCCGGCATTAATGGCGACAGTCGTGTCAGAAAAACTTTGTTACAAAAGAGTAAGTTTTTTTTTGTGTTTATTCCAGTCAAGAAAGTAATTGACAAAACGCAGAAACAATTTTCCTTTATTATTGAGTATTTAAGAAGCATTAAATAACTAAATAATTATATGACCTTCATACAACATATTATATATATATATATATACAGTATATATATATATATATATATATATATATATATATATATATATATATATATATATATATATATATATATAAGAATTTGCATACATGGGTAAGTTTGCCATCTTTAATCGCCATTCAAAAAACTAGCAGAGATAGGTATAGGACATAATATCCATTTTTTATCACAAATGCATTAAAAGCAGAATCCAAAGTTTAAGAGATATACGGCCTTTATCCGTTGAAAAAATCATTGATGTTGCAAAACCGTGATAGCGCATTTAAAATCCAAAATCAGCATCTTAATAATTATGCCGAAAAGAAAGCTATATGTTTTTATTAGAAAAAAATCCGGGTAGTGACTTCGTTGTCGGAGATATACATCGGAAATATCTGAAGTATCGAATTATTTTCTATGATTATATCAATACAAAAGTTTTCAAATTTTTTTTTAAGTAATTTTTGGCATGAGTTACGTTTTCTATTTAAAGAGATATTGGAGTAAACAAACAGACACTTTCTCATGGCCAATCTCATTTAACACTACAAAACAGCGTAAAAGAAATTTTCCATACGACGTTTAGTTTTCCTGTTAGACCATCATCAACTTTATTTTTTTTAAATGTGGCACTCAATTGTTTATTGCATTTTTTGAAGCAGTTAAAATCCCAATTACAATGATGTTAATACTTAATATTTTTCTGTTAAATAAACATATTTTCCATAAGAGACAATGAGTAAGACAAGGAACACATCATTTCTTATAGGGGCGTTCCATATTTATTAATAAATATTAAGTGTTATACATTTCTGTAATTGGGATAATAAGAGGTTCAAAAAAATTAAATAAAAAACCCAGATTTAAAAAAAATAAAGTTGATGATGGTCTAACAAAACCATAATTCTCAACGCTGTTTTGTATTAAAAAATACTATATATAAAAACTTGTCTATATCTCTTTAAATAACGTCAGAAAAAATAAAAGCGAAATCATATAAATTTAAGTTATAGGTTTTATCCGGATATATCCGGACATTTACAACTTAATCGGCATATATTATATATATACCTAAATGCGCAAGTTTGCCATATATATATATACTTTATATATATTAATATATATATATATCAATATATATATATATATATATATATATATATATATATATATATATATATATATATATATATATATATATATATATATATATATATATATCAAATATTTGATATATATCGGATATTTTTGAACCCTGGCAGTATTATAGTATGTGACGATTTGACTGGTGTTAGTTTTTTAAAAAGGTACCACAAAACATATATTTTTTTTTAAATATGTCTTAACAAGTGCAAAAAATTAAAAAAAAGAGTAAAAGACCAAATTGATGGGCAGTCTAATTCTTTTAATGATCAAATTTTTGGATATTGACATTACATTAAGGAGCACACAAAGTTTTTAGTTTAATTAACAGAATCAATAAATACATAAAATTTTATTGCCAAATTATCAGCAACACTGTTTCTAGTAAAACCTAATCTGGAGCAGGCTGTATATCTGCCATGCCCTATTATTTATTTTCATAAAACTTAAGGTCAATAAAGTTTAATTTAATAAAAAGGAAAAAACGAATTATCCATCTTCATTACAAAGTAAGTAAAACATAACAAAATTCATGTGTTGTGGTTACTCTATTTTTAAAAGTATTTTTATCATTATCGTGTATCATGTATTGCATATTCAAAATTAAACGTGTTTTTCCTCGTTCTAAAAATATACTGGAAACATTCTCAATAAAAGAAATTTAAATTTGAATTAATAACTACCAATCAAGCTAACCATTCTAGCATAATTGTAAAATAAAATTAGAATGAGGTTTAAAATTTTAATCAAGAATAAAATGAGCGTTTATTTTTTTTTTAATTTAAAAATTATCCGGATTTATGGGATGGGTGTTTTTAAACTAAATTTGTATTTCCTGGTAGCATTGTGATGGCCTTAATTTAAACTTTTTAAATAATAGTTTTTTTTTAAAGAACAATAGTTTAAAATATACAATATTGAGAGGTTTCAAAATAAATAATAAAATTAAAAAAAAAGATTAAAAATGAACTACTCACCTCTACAAAAAATCAGCCACTACAAACGGCTCACAATTTATGTGTTCTCAAATTTTGATATTTTTTTTATGTAAATGGATTCCTCAGTATCAATGCTATGTGAGAGATTTTTATTTAAAATTAAATTAAAGCATAGGCAAGTTGCAAAAATGAGACAGTTTTTTTATTTTTGAAAACTGTAACACCATTTGGGAAGCAGCTGTGGCCCTGTGCCCTTACGGGAGAAACACAGTTTTAAAACGAACGCCGGAAAAAAAAGTTCGTCTCATTGTTGCAACCCGTATATGCTTTAATACAATTCTGAATACAAATTTCTAAAATAACATAATTGCTGGGAAACCAATTTACAATTAAAAAAAAGATCATCAAAATCAAATAAGCGGTTGGCGAGGAACCTGCACATTCTGATTATAATTATTTATTTTACTGTATTTACATTTATACGATTAACGGTACTATTTTAATAAAGTTTATTATATATAGTTTTAAGAAATAAATAAATATAAGAAAAGGCAACAATAAATACCAGAAACATCAAAACAGTAAAAAATAGGGGTCTGTGAATAGTTGTCGAATCGAATAATTATATTCGATTCGAACTATTTGAATAATTCAAACTATTCAAATAATTCGAATAGTTCACACAGTTCGAATATATTTTTTTAATAATTGTATAAGCTAATTATAAGAGTCGTAGTAGTTATTTAAAAATAATGCGAACAAAACACTTAAGCTTTCAATTTAAAATTACGTCTTTAATTAATAAAATAAGGTATTTTCCATAAAACTGCTGTTTATAAGACTAATCTAAAAAGTTAATAATCAAAGAAAAAAATTTAGGCAAAACTAATCTAATATATTTCAGTATGTTATAAGTAACCACCACAACAACTTTCCAATATTGTGGAGTCAATATTAATGAGTTGCATTCAAATACACTGGAAATTTCAAATTATCACAAACCTTTCAAAATTGCCGCCAAAATCAATTCATATTTCTGAATAATCAGAATTATTATTATTATTATTATTATTAATTAAAAGATTTGAATCATTGAATAGTTCAAACTATTCAAATAGTTCAAATCGAATAATTTTTATTGCACACCCCTAGTAGAAATCAATATTCTGTAAAAAGCCTACCTTTAAAAATGTAATATTTCTCGGAAAAAAGAAACTAAGCTTCTACATAAGTTAATCTGCGATAACTTCGTACAGTATCATTCAGTGCTAAATTATTTTAGAAACAATTCAAGAATTCCAACTGCAGATGCCTGTCGAGATAACTGGTTGATTCAAGAAGATGTATAACTAATTACATCACATCCAAAAAACTCCTAAACAGTAAAACATGATTGTGTTTCTAATTCCAACTACTGTTGGCAGTACCAACAAGAGACAAGACAGACAGAGACAAGCCGTCTCCCGTTTAATAATAAGATCAAGATGGGGTTCCTAATTGATTTTAATAAAATCGTGGACTAATCAAGGTGCATTCACCCTGCAGGGATATATAACCGATATATTATTTTTCTGTAACATCTCATATAACAACAAGAATCGTCTTTTTACAATTTTTTTAATCAGGTTAATAATGCAACTTAACTATGGTAACACTTTAGCTGTCTTCAAATGGATAGTACAGCGTTTGATTATAAACAAAACGTGCGTCGAGACTGAAAAATTTGTGTTATACCCCCCACATGCGAGAAACACTCCTCCCAAGGGGTGAGTTTTGGAAAAAATTGACGTTTCGCAAACTAAGCCATCTTATGTTTTTTGGGTCGCTGATTTTGAAAATCGGGGTATCGAGACTGGAAAATTTGTGTTACACCCCCCACATGCGAGAAACACCCCGTCCAGTACATTCCAAATTAATTTTAATTTTTGAATAAAAAGTATCAAGATCTTTCTGATACTCGTATTTTTCTTTTAGTCTTTATTTAAAGTGATCTTCTGAAAACAAGAATTACCCGAAAACAAAATGAATATTCCTATGAATTAAAACTACTGTTTAGTTTAAATATGCCGCATTGGAAGCCCTAGGGGACTCCAGAGTGCATGCGAATAGGTCGTGGATTCAGGTTTTCTCTCTATATTCCCATCTATATTTTGTGCATTCTAACATCAATGTATACTTCTCAGTTCCTGCTCATTCTGTTCTTGTACACTTTCGACGCAATTTATTAATTTTTCATCCCATTATATAGTGCCTTTGAATTGAATAATATATTTGTGCAATTAATGTTGTACAATTTTATTTGGATTTATGGATGGAGTGATTAAGCAAAAATCACTTGGCTATTATCTTATGGGAAGCTACATAACAGGTATATTGATATTATTATATTAATTGAATGCTTATACATTTTTTTTTGTAATGCCCAAATCATATTATTTCTTGTTTTCAACGTTATCATTTTTTATACTTCGATAGATTTCAGCATGGTGTTTTTAATTAACAGGTAGAATAGAAGCACGGTTCCTGTTGCCGGAGATCAGGAGGCTGCTATTAGAAGCACCGCAGATTTGAATGTAAAATCATCGACCCAAAAAACATATAAGATGACCTAGTTTGCGAAACGTCAATTTTTTCCAAACTCCACCCCTTGGGAGGGGTGTTTCTCGCATGTGGTGGGTGTAACATAAATTTTCCAGTCTCGACATCCCGATTTTCAAAATCAGCGACCCAAAAAACATATGGGATGGCTTAGTTTGCGAAATGTATTTTTTTTCCAAAACTCACCTCTATTTAGGGGCTTTTTTCAATTTTAGGGGTGTTTAGACCATTGCTGCAAGTTCTAACCCCCATTTTCGTAATCAGCGCCCCAAAATACATAAGGGACAAGTGGTCTCGTCAAGTCGAGCGTTTCCCGACCTTTTACCGTAGTTTTCAATGGACTATTAGCTATAAGAAGTCTTTTAATACAGGATGCAAGAAAAGTGCAAAATGGATGACTAGCGTTTAGATCCTTCACAATAGTCCGAATTAAGAAAATCTAAGGTAATTTATTAAAACAAATTATTAAACTAAGCCTTATTTCTTACAATTCTTTAAACACACATTTTTTAAAATCCGTAACAATATGCATTTTTGGGCTCAAGAAAACCCAGGAAGGTCTAAAGCAATTAAATATGTAAGAGCATCGGACTATCTGATGTATAATTATTAATAATTATCATAATATCACAAATCACTAAAGGTAAAGGCACTGAATATATAATCAATTTTTTTTATATAAGACATTTTTATTAGGAACAATTTCAGAAAGTAGATGCTCTTTGGAACTCCAGTTCTGTTGTATCCTTAAAGACCCCCACATTTCTTATAGAAGATGGGTTTCAGGGAGTTTTTTTTGAACCTTTGAAAATTTGGGTATGAAAGCCAATAACCCTTTTAACACCCCTAAAATGTCCCCCAATTGTCAAAACGATGCATTTGGCTGATTATTGGGATATTGCCTTACCGAAAAATTTAATACTGTAGTCCAACTAATAGCCACCCACACAGTCACTAGACTTAAGTATGACGTCCCCCAAAAATTGGCCAAAACCCATTTTCCATATGCTTTTTGGAACTCCAGTTTTGTCGTATTCTTACAGACCCCCACAATCCTCATGGAAGATGGGTTTCAGGGAATTTTTTTTTTGAACCTTTGTAAATTTATAGTACTCAACATTATGATCAAAAGTTCCAATGGGTATAAAAGCCGATAACCCTTTTAACACCCCTAAAATGTCCCCCAAATGTCAAAACGATGCATTTGGCTGATTACTGGGATATTGCTTTATCGAAAAATTTAATACTGTAGTTGAACTTATAGCCACCCACACAGTCATTAGACTTAAGCCTGACGTCCCCCAAAAATTGGCCAAAACCCATTTTCCATAAAGATTGTGTGGAGTCCTTGGCAGAATAAATAAAACATACAATTAATTACTTTTCTTGACATTATAAAATGTGTTTAAATAGCCGTTTGCGAAATAAAGACAGTATTATTATAAAATGATTATACATTTGAAAATTCTAAAACTCCAGGCAAGACTTACATGTATAGCTTCTCCTAGAAGCGCTGCTTGATGCATAAGTTTTTTTGGTATACAACCCACATTGACACAAGTACCTCCCAGGCCCCATTTGGTCCCTATCGGTGTTGGTATTACATAGTCCAATACAGCGACCTTTGCACCTAATGAAGTAGCCTCTTTGGCTGCAGCTAATCCACCGGATCCTCCGCCAATAACAACAAGGTCGTAATCATATTCACCTGCTAACAAATTACCAATTAGTATAAAATCAATATAGGTACACATTACAATTGTTAATTTTAGTTATAATTATTATTATTGATAAAGTTTCTGAAATAATAAAAGAATAAAAATCAAAACCTTTCTTTTATTATTTTACGAGCGGTATAACTGCTGACATTTAGCGGTTTTAAAACAGTGGAGAAAACCATTACGTCCAGGAGTTTTGTCTAATTTTTAAAGTTTAATTTAAAAAGTATTTGTGCGTAGAAAAAAACTAGTGTCATGACAACATGAACTGAAATCCGTGATGTACCAAACATATTTATACAGTGTCACATGTCGGGTTCTTGTAGTGTCACAATTTCGTAATTTTTTCAATTTTTTTATCCTCAAAAATAATATGTTCAGAATATTCAATATGCTATAACTATAAAGCTTTAAAAATTGCCTAATTGAGCTCATTTTAATGTTTTTTGAATTAAAACATAAAAAGTGTTTGAACTAATTTCAAACGCCTTTTTTAATACTTTCATTTAAGTTGCGACGTTTTTTGAGCCGGGTGCAATAACTCTAGGCTTAACAAAGCTGCGTTAAGTTAAAAAAAAGCTGTTCTACATCAGAATACTGTTATTATTAAACAAAATGGAGAAATGGCTAGTATGATTGTATAAATCAGACTTTACTGTGAGTAATACAAGGATATCAAAAATCAATTTTCCAAATTTTATTAGACCTTTAAATTGTACACAGAGACTAAGAATCTATGGTACTCAATCTACAAAACAGTTGCTTTACTGCACAACAAAAGGTAAAGTTAAAATATAGTAACTGACAATATGAAGGAAGCTATTAACCTTAATGTTTATCCATATCCATAACCACATGACTAGCCAGTCAACCAAAATATAACCAATTTTGAAACAATTTTAAATCAAACAGAACGTTAATTTTCAAAAAACAACAGAAAAATAGCTTTAGGATCACAAAATATTTCCCGGATATTTTTTACCGTCAAAGATAGAACACCAACTTATAACATCTAAACTTTATAGATTAGTGAATGCAATATACATAGGCCAAACAGGAAAGAAAAATAATGTTAGTTTAAAAGAATCTAAATTAAAAATTTTCAAGGTACTTTCTAGAATTGGGTCATTTGTTTCCAGAGGTTGTCAATCTAAAAGGTTTATATACTGCAACAAGAAGTAAAAAATTTAACATCTTGGAGTCAATTGAAATTTAAAAACCTAATAAACACCAAATCTGATGGCACATTCTCGAAACAACTATAACGGTAAAAAAAATCGCCGTTAACTTGATTCGGCTCGGAAATACAGGGCTTTTTTCAGTACACCTGAGTATCTTGGTTGTTAGTAAAGATAGAAGGAATAGTAAATAGTACATTTATGAAGTATTTTATGTAGAATCTAGTGGTTTACTATTATTTTTTATCAGCTACGGTTTAAAAGATATAAAGCAAAGTTGTCTTTTTTAAATGGAACACCTTATATATTATTTGACTATTTGTTTCCCAATAAAATTACATATTTATTGATACTACACACTTTATATTTATTTTCAAAGAAATTAATTTCAAGAAGTTGATTACTTTTATAAAAAATAATAAATATTATTTTTTAATTATTAGCCAACTGCCCCCTTTTTTTATTTATTCTTAATTTTAATTTCAATTAACTGAGTACAAATGATTGCTGCAATATTCTGTATATTATTTAAGCAAAAAATAAAAATTAATAATATTATATAATTTAATTAATAAGAATGTTAGGTATATTGAAAGCGGGAAAAAGTGCAAATATTTTACAGATGTATTTCACTAGATATCCAGGAAGAAGCCAACCAAGCATTAGTACTTTTAAGAAACTCGATAAAAACCTACTTGCCTATGGATCGTAATAATAAATAACAACATTTCATACAAAGAATGCAAAATATTTGTTCAGGTTCTTGATGTTTTTTTTTTCACAAATTTCGTTTTTCTTACAAATAACTAATTTTTTAGTAAGTATAATATATACGGAGCGTCCCATTAATAAAAGCAACATTGCATTATATTTTTAAAACTGTAACCGAAAAAAAAATTGAGCACTCCACTGGATTCTACGTAAAATTCTACACAAACTTGCTTTTTACTTTTTTTTCTAACTTTACTAACAATGGAGATACAAAGGTGTATCGTTAAAATTTAAAAAACACCCTGCACCTCCAAGACGTATCAATTTAGCCGCGATCTGTTTTCACACGAAAAAGCGCCACCCTGTAAATTTAAATTATAGAGTAAGATGCCAGTGCTTTCAGACGTACTTTATTTTGCAATGCCTGCATACCTGCTAAGTTGGGTAGAAGGCCGATTTACAGGTATCAGGTGAAAATGGTAAGTAAAAATAGGACTAACTTAACTTAAATTCTGATGGCTGATTTTTAAATATACTTTGTAAAACATTACAAAGTAATATCCAATACTGCCAGACACTTCCCGCGGGCCATAACTCCCGCCAGACGCTTTAAAGCTCTAATACAAAAGAACTTTACTTACATTCTGACGCTTAATATTTATATATGTTACTTAGGGAATTATTTCAAAACTATTTGCTCAGTTAGATAAATCTTAGGGGCCAAATATCCCCCAGACACAAAATCATTCAGTCGCAAGGATGAGCGCGAGGGTACTAAGCTAACGTTTTGGAGAAATTGAGATATCTATATGTAAGCTGATTTCCCCCCTCTGCTCGGAAAAATTGGCAACTACTCCGAGAGTTAATTCACAAAATATCGTAGATGATACATCCACAGTACCTATATTCAGGCCATCAACTATTTCTCAAGTTGAAGATCCATCTACAGCTTTTACTTCAAGTCCAGCAACTATTTTCATTATTCAGGATTCATCCACAGCAACCCGTTGTTTACCTAAGCCCATTGTAATACATTTTTATTTATTTATGTTTAAATATTATCAAGTTGTTATTTAAGACTATTATATATATATATATATATATATATATATATATATATATATATATATATATATATATATATATATATATATATATATATATATATATATATATATATATATATATATATATATATATATATATATATATATTAAACGCAGTTCAAATGACTTGATATAAAACAGTATTCTTAGGACTGAGTTTAATTAAGATGGGAAAATCAATTTACATACATATCTCACTCGCTCCAAAACCCAAGCATAATACCTTCGCGTTCATACTTAAGACTGAATGTTTTTTATACATGGGGGGATGTTTGGGCGTTATGATTTATATGTGCAGTGTTAGATATTCTTTTGTAATATTGTTTTACAAAGTACATATTAAAATTAGCTATCAGAATTTAGGTTAAGTTAATCCCATTTTTACTTACCTTTCTCACCTGATACCTGTAAATCGGCCGTCTACCCAACTTAGCAGGTGCGCAGGAGTTCAAAGTACATATGAACGCTACTCAATGCCCCACGTTTTGTCTTTCACAAAATAACGCACGTCTGGAAGCCCTGGGATCTTGCCCTATAACTCTGTCACTCTTAAAAAGTTTAATCTTAAAGATTATAAAATATTCCTAAATACTGCAAATACTGCGGTATTTTTGTGCTTTTTTTTAATAAGATGGAAAATGGAAAGTCAATTTTTTAATAATATGGGTATAACATTTGTTCGGGAATTTCGTCGGCCGTTTATTTTGATTGTCATTTTTCAAATTCTTTTTAAAACACTTGGATATCGTACATAAAGAATTTTTTAAATCGCCTTAAATACATGATCGATTTATGGCATTTAATTCAATCCTTTACTCAATCGAAAACAAATTATCGCATTTTTTTACAGATTTAGTTTAATCCGATTGGTTAGATCGGTTTCAGTGTAACAATGTACCCTTACTCACTGTGTACAAAAACTGGCTTAAAAAAATCACTTCTTGTTGTTTTTTTTGGTAGAAGGCCTGTTAAAAGTTAGCTATTTTAAGATACTTAGCTTTAAGAATAGTATTTATAATTTTTAAAGAGCATCACAATTAGGTTATATAATTTTAATATTTAAAAACATTCTGTCCTAGTTTTTTTCTATACTTTTTAATTTTAAAGTCAATCTTTTTACCACTTCATTACATACAAAAAATGGATTTGGCTGACAAGTTAAAATATGTCTAAGAATGCACAGAAGTATCAAGAGTAGCATATATCCTAAATTTAAAAATATCTATTATATGTTGATGTTGCAAGTATCTCTGGGATATCATGGAAATCTGTACTTTATGTTAAGTATTTTTCTATCTACACACTGTGACTTAGCGGTTTATCCCTTGATAAAAATAGAAAAGCATAATTTAAAGTTTAATCACTTTTCTTTTTATAAAGTATGCACGAAGATTTACGAATTTCTGCATTACATATATTATTCTTGGTAATAATCCATTCACTTGTATTCTAAATAATAAAATAATTTTCATTGAAAAAGTTGAGGTAACAGTGTTACAAAAAAGAAAGTTAAGTTTAAAATGCGCACGTTTGGTACGAAAAGAAGCGCAAGGACGGCCAGCAGCGCAGACTTTTTGTTGAGTGAATGTAACTGCGGATTGTGAGGCCTTTTTCATCAACTTCTTGACTCTCCTTTCTTCAGGTTCACCTACGAGGGGAAAATCAGTGAGGAATTTTGATGCAAGATCAAAGATTCTGTAAAACTCTAGGTACAAATTTATTTTTGGGGTCCACTATTTTAACAATTTTTAATTTCTTAGTTTTTTTTCCACCTCAGATCATTGCATAATCATAAAGCAAAAAAAAATGACTAAAGATAACTTTAATATACCTAATGGAATTATTAATAACAATTATAAATTATTCCTAACTCTGAGATGACTCTCCTATTTTTTTAAAGTTTCTTTAACTTTACTAATCATACAAAAGACATTAGAAAATATTAAACAGTAACCTGAACCAAATTTTGGAAATTTCGTCAACGATTTTCCCCTTGGTGACCCAACTCAGCAAACTATTTAAACATCAGAAGAACCCAAAATAATATAGTTAAATGATTGACTTAATTAAACTAAAACAGGGTATTTAAGGTGGTTTAGAGTGAAGTTAATTTTCGATGTTTTTTTTAGTAATAATATATTAAAACCTACTTTAAAGAAATCCTACATATTATAAATTCTACTGATGCTTTTATTACCTGAAGGAATTTTCAAATTTTCTGAATCCCTTTTTCTTTTATTCTTTTCTAACAAATATCCATCAGCCATTAGACTGTTAGCCCTAACTTAATAAAGGTTTAAACAAAATTTTACATTTTTAACTGGCACAATTGACAGTGACATTCAATATTAACCTGGGTAAAGGTATATGGTGGTAACATCAAACGCCACAATATTTATCTAGGACTGGTGAAGAATGAAAACTACTTTTTTAACGTAACATGTATGCTGAAATGCAGAGTGCATATAAGCAAATAAGTTAGGAAAACAGTTTTTACAAGAATTTTTTGAAATACTAATAGTAGTCATCGTAGTTTTTGGGCATGGGCCGCCTCATAATAGAAATATTTCTACCTATCCTGTTCACCATATACATCATGTCCCTGGTTATGATTATTTTTCACGTGTGTAGACAGTAGCCACCTTAAAAGATTAAATTATTTTTTTACATTTTATGTTTCTAAACTTTTAAAAGTAATTTTTTCTATAAATAATTGAAAAGGTTAGTAGATGAAGGTGTTATGTGACATTACCTAAATTTTTGATATTTATACTAAAAGAAGGTCTAATCTGCCTATCCTAGGTAGGTAGGTAGGTTTAAAGTGAGTGGACTTTTTACGCCCTCCACTGCGAACGCTCGGTCTATTGTGGCTCACACCTTTTTATTTTTCTCCCAATAGGATCGGACTTCTAATGAATCCGATACCAGATTGGGAGAGAGTTCTTACATCTCCTCTTACTCGTGTCGCTACCGGACACGAGCACAATGTGTTCTGATGTGTCCTGGTGTCCCTGTCTCCTGGAGAGTATGACGAGCAGACGATTAGATCCATCATGCCCTCCTCTCCCGGTCTAGTGACGTGGGTAGCTACCAGGTCCTTGTTACTGGAACCAGATGATCTTTCTGAGGCCGCATCTCCGGCCTTATCCTATGAAAATGGTCCTATCCGCTTTCTGTTTAAAGCCAGGGAACCCTTTTTCCTATAAAGGCGGTTCTGTCCGCCTTCTGTTTGGATTCAGTGCTTAGGAAGGGCTAAGCACCTGTTTGTTCGGGATGGATTAGCCCTTTCCCGTGAAACAGGCGCCGGTGACTTCAGGGGCACCTTACGAAACGGATTCACCCGTTTCGGTCGGCGCACCTATGTCTGCTTGTGACCTTGAGTGGCACCTCTCGAAACGGATTTATCCGTTTCGGTCAGGGCACCTATGTCACTTTTTTTTCTATGAAAGCGGTTCTGTCCGCTTTCTGTTTGGAGCTAGAGAAGTAATAGTCCACCACGGCAGAGCCTCGCATTACTGCAGTAAGGCTAGATACTCTGAGAGGTCGCCCTGTATCTCAGAGGCACCGTTGGGGACACCTGTTTAAGGCACAGGATGTCATTCACTCATCAGCATGGTATGCTAACACCTTGAGTTAAAGCCTTGTGTTCTACTTAGCTTCAGATCCTGTTCCCTAGGGTGGCAACAAGAGTTGCCGATAACCAGCAACTCTAGCTCATGTTCCAAAAGATCCTACTGGGCCCAACCACAACGACGATGTGTGAACACAGCGGTTGGGTGCCTATCCTAACTAATATCTTTCTTTCAGGAATTATCAATAGTAATCAGTTTTTAGAAAAGTACCTTACTATTGATAAAACGTAAAAGAAAAAGTTAAAATAGGCAGATGTTACTTTCTTTTAGTATAAATATCAGAAAATTAGATGTCAAATCGAGATATCAATAATAGTTTAAAGTTTTTGATGAGGATAAGAATAATAAAGCGAAACAAAACCTCAAGGAGTCACAGCACTATCAATGCAATTTAGCATGTATTTTCAAGGAAAATAAGCAAAATATATGTGGACAGAAAATGCACTAAACTCCAAGAAATAAAAATAATTCTCAGCCAGTATCAAACAATGATTCATCTTTCACACATTTATCTCATTAAAAAATGAGATAAATACTCTAAAAACTAAAATAATTAATATTGAATTTTAGGCTTAATGGAACAACAAAGCAGCATTGCAGCTCCCCACCAGTATAAAAGTTAGAAGAGAAGAGAATATTAATCATACAAAACTAAAAATGTGATTGTCCTAAGAAAAAATCAAAAATGAAAAATTGCCATCAAATCCTGAGAATAGATTTTTTCCCACTAAGAAAGGCCTTAAAATAAATATTCAATATAAAAGAATATTTATCTGAAAAGAAAAACAAAAATATATTACTTTTAACCAACTACATATTAGTCATAATTTGAAAAGGTTAGGTATATCAGTGGATCGATTTATAAGTCCAAAACGTTCATATTAACGTGATTTTCGCCTTCTAAAATTGCATTAGTTAGTAGGCTAGAGGGTGTTAAAGTTGATTTTGTTTTTCAAAGTGCCCTGATAATACATTTTTCAAA
Organism: Listronotus oregonensis; assembly: GCA_019359885.1. Lineage (NCBI taxonomy): Eukaryota > Metazoa > Arthropoda > Insecta > Coleoptera > Curculionidae > Listronotus > Listronotus oregonensis. The sequence continues at coordinate 40,059 of JAHBCN010001206.1, read as the reverse complement.
GGCACCTTGTTTGAGATATTGAATCACCTGAATTAAGGCACAGGATGTCATAATAAAAACACACTTTTCAGATGTTCATTTAATTTTTTTTGCAACCAGTGGTAGCTATGACGAATTTTCAAAACAATTTTACAAAAAAATACTTAAATTGACTGGGAAAAAAATTATGGTTTTATAACCGACCAATCAACAAGCCCGGTTCAATCAATTATAAACAAAAAATTATTCTTCTCTTTAATTTTTGTTAAAACCAGGGTGGCTAACATTAAGTTAAAGGTTATAATCTTATGTAACCAGCAACTCTAGCTCATGTTCCAAAAAATCCTACTTGGGCTCAACCAGCGATTGTTGTTTTGTTGTTGATGTACATTATGACACACACGTTTGTTATCATTCTTGACAGTTTCTAACTAATATCTTTCTATCTTCCAAACGTGCATTTTGCTAGTTAAAAAAAGTAAATTAGCTCTAATTTGGAAAACAAATGCATTTCCTTTATTAGCTAATGGTAATGCTGTGGAAGGCGCGAGTGACGTTTGTATCAAGAAAGGTATTCTAATCGCGCTCTCCCAGATAGGCAAAAAATTACATTCTTGAAACATTCATTTCGTATGACTGAATCTGGCAGTTTTAAAATTAGATATTTCCGAGGAAGGCCCTATATCAATAAAATAACACCGGCAGTTAAATGCATGCAGTTGATGAGGATATAGACCATAAGTAATCTGCGAAAAATAAAACCTACAAGACGGTATGGGAGATTTTAAGAGATTCAAGATATATCCTTTTCACATACAAAATCATTCAGGCTAGACTTATGAACCACGTACGCAATTTTGTAGATCATATTTCAAGGAAAATCCTAATTTTGATGCCAAAATATTATTCATGGATTTAGAAAATTTTTCAAGAATATGCAATAACCAAGATATAAAAATAATTACTCAGCCAGTATCAATTCTGATGCAATTACAGAGACACATTTTCAGGAACAATTTTCATCTTTCACTACATTTATCCTCATTAAATTTTTTTTAAAGGACGCCTTAACGGATAGGATTATTGTAATTTCTAAAATGATTTGCTTTAAATAATTGTTCCTTCTTCAGTTACGGCAACAATTTTGGTTTATGCATGATGGCGCTCCCGCCCACTTGGAACGTGACAAAGCAGCCTTTTTGCAAAATCATTGGATCCCCACCAGTTTTAAACCTAGATCAGTATATTTTAAACCAGACCTGAACAGAATATTTTTTAAAAAACATTTGTGGGGAAAACTAAAAACATTAGTTTATCATACACCAATTGTGACATGTCTAAGAAAAACTCAAGAAATAGAATTAATTGCTAATCTGAAACTATCCTGAGATTATAGAATTTTTTGAAAGGGTTCGTAATTCCATGAGAAACAAAGAAGCCTGCATAGAGGCGAGAGATGGTCTTTCCAAAATGTAAATATTGCATGTATTGTATATAATTGTTATTGCTATTTGTTCTAGTTTGTAAGAGAATAACAAAATAAATATTTGAAAAATTATATTTAAAATTGAACATATTAGTAACGATTGTGTCATAAAGGTTATAAGGTACAATCAATCGCTGGCAACGAGCAAAGCTAACTTGATTTATTTCAATAATAAATGATGCAATTTGGGTACATAAGACATTTTCGGTGCTTTTAAGATAAGAATCCTTAATACTTAATGGTAGTTTTACGGCAAATAATGAAAGAGGGATAAAATTTTATAATTGAAATTGAAAATAAAACCATAAATTTTTCCCAAGTTTAGGCGGGTATTTTTTTTGTATGATGTTTTGAAAATATAAAACAACACTCATAGCTACGCCACTGGTATCCAAATTATATTACATATACTTAAAACTTCTGTTTTTATGCCATAATTTTATCCTGTGCTAAAATTTATTTGTCAATATCTCTGAACCGCTTTGTAAAATGTATTAAAAAGTGTAAATAAAATAAAACTTTAACAATTGTATATTAGGAACTAAGCATTGTAAAACTCCACATTTAAATAACAGTCGACTTATGATAATTATGATTTTAAGGAATGCCTCCTTCAAATTATGACATACCATTAAGTAACACCCTGTATAAAAGAATATTTATCTGAAAAGAAAAACAAAAATATATTACTTTTAACCAACTACATATTAGTAAGATTGTGTTAAAAGGTTATAGGTATATCAGTGTATAAACTTTAAAAAATATGCTCAAATAAGAATCCTTCTTAAATATTATTATTATATGTATATATTTTATCTGAAATTTTTTAAAAATTTTAGGCGGGTATGCAGATGTTCTATATTAAGAAGTTTATAAATTATATTACGTTACTTTTAACTCTTTTTTAATGTTACTAAAGTCATCACTGAAAGCCATTATCTGTAAAAGTAAAACAAAAAGTATTTTTTGTAAAATCATAAATACATCTTATGGGTTAAGAAGACACTTACATTATTTTTGTAAGCATGACATAACAAAAACACAAATTTTACTAAAATTTGGTTTGTAGGCGTTGTATCAGAATCAGGACAAAGTGCTGCGTGCTGATTGGTCGACTGGGAATATACCCCTCTTCGCCGACCAATCAGCAAGCGCAGCGAGAGAAAAAGGTTATACACCTATTCTTCTCTTTTCTCTCGCATGCTTAGCAGCCAGGCAGTCGCTAATAAATATTTGCTCAAAGGTTATAACTTAAAAACCAGGAGTTTCAGACAAAATTTGACTTCCGATTCATGATCCAAAAAATATCTGTATACTAAATCTCAATAAAATCGTTGATGGGCCTGATATGTAAAAAATTATGAAATGTAGTATTGAACACTTTTTGGCAAAAAATAAAAAGCTTAACAACCATGACTACCCCTCGAACTACCCTTATAAAACTATAGTCCTTCAAGTTAAACTCAAAAAATTAATAATTAAAATACTGGATTTATATAGAGAGCCCCAAGTTTTAAAAGCAAGGTGCCCTATCTTTTAGGCTAATGCGTAAATCTTAAGTGATTGTAAATATTTTGAGGCAAAAGAATAATTCGATGACACTGAATTTTCAAAAAAGTATACTTTGTATACATTCTTGAACTGTTTGTATCCTTGATATTGTAAAACCTTAAAAATATATCACCTTCACCCACAAAATATAAAATGTAATAAATATGCATCCATATGTCTCATATTATTATTTTGATTGGTTGTAAAAATAAACCTTTAGTTTTCAGTGTTTTTTTTTTATTTATCCGGAAATTTCTTAAAATTATAACTGCCTATTTATAAAGTTCACGTTTCGTTAGAGTTTTATTATTTTTGATCAATTTATAAAATAAGCAAAAAAATAAAATTTGTTAACTATTTGAAGGTTAAACTTAGAACATTACAAGATTTCCACCACTACTTCAAAAATATATTTTTGAGATCAATGTCACATTGCACTACTTTTACTTACGGGTTTGGCTAGCACTACTTGCATTTCGAACCAGTTTATGCCCCACGTTTTTTAGAAGCAAAAAATTTGTATTTCTTAATTTGTACACACCACTAAACATGACATTTTTAAAACAAAAAACTGACGCCATCATGACAACGACAAAACGATTGTGTTGTATTTCTCGCCTTAACCACAGCTGTCCTTGACAGATCTTACAAATTAGTCAAAAGTACACAATTATTTTTTGATTTGCCCTCTCACTGTAAACATGAAATCAATTTTAATTACTGGCTGTAATCGAGGACTAGGTTTAGGACTAGTCAGGTATTTGGTTTTGGGTTCCAATCCCCCCAAAAACGTCATAGCAACTTGCCGGAACGTAGAGAAAGCCGCGGTAAGTTGGTTTCATTTTGTAGGTTATAAACAAATGAGTATCCAAAAAATTAAATTAATTACCTGTAGGAGCCATTTTACACTATCTAATATTTCACACCAAATACAAAAATTAATTAGTATTTTAACAAATAAATAACAATTTTAAATTTGCTTCACTGTTTCTCAGTTGATTGTAAAACATCAAATAAATTTAAAAGAAGGGTTTGCGTTCCTATATTACGTCATGGATTAGTTTACAGCGATTGCGCGCACAACCACGGTCGCGAATTTTCTACACTCTACAAACTTGCATGTCATACTAGTTATTGGGTACTCTACAAACTTGCATGTCATACTAGTTAATGTATTTCATCATTTATTTGTATTTGATTTATATCTTGTATTCATTTTGCTTTTACAGGATATATTAAATAATCTTGTTCAATAATTTGTTCTTTTGAATCGTGATACTATAGCCCAGAACCCTCAACTTTTTAAAACATTAAATAATTTTTGAAAATATTTTATTTTTATACCACTATTATTGTATTAATTTTTAAATTAAACTGTTGTCACAGAATCCGTTGTACCATTATTGTAGTCATTAGCCTTGTTGACACGTGGTGAAACAAATTTTGAGGTTGATGCAAAAACATTAATTTAATGTTTTTGGGTTGATGTTTAAATAACGTCATGCGTACTTTTTTTCTGGGGTAAACACGTGGGTATTAAAATTTGCCACTCAAATTTAAAGCGTCTCAACTCAGTTCCTGTTTGACCTCCGAAAAGGAAATTCGCACGATAAGAAAACTACATAGTTTCTTCGGGGAAGGCGGTTAAAGGAGTCGTATCGAGTGTTTTCATCCTCGGAGATCAAGGAGAAACTCACGTCAAACGATGGAGTCCTTCTTCTGAGGCTAAGCGCTGTGAACGAAGATCCTATACCTGTTATTTTTTGTGGGGCCAACGCACGAGGGATTTTCCCCATGGCGGAAGATGGTTGCGCGCTCAGCAGGAAGTGACAGTTACTGACAGAAAGCGGTTATACGTAATACCAGTAGCAGTCCTTGGTCGGATCGCCATTGTTTGTGCCTTGCATCGATAATTTTTAGTAAAGAATTTAAGTTTTGGAAAAGTTCGGAATTGCTGGGAGTTACAGAACCTGACATCCAGAAGTTCCACCTACAAAGCCTGGGAAAGCTCACGTTGATAACAACGTGTGTCTGGAAAGGGGAGAGCTGGCTGAACGTTTACCGACGGAGGTCAAAAACAGTGAAAGCAAAGCAAAGCAACCGTCTCAACTAGAGACGAGATGATTTTCTTCGTAAACCCGTCGGTTATTTTGGGTGGACCACAGTGACAGCTTTAATCTTTAATAGTTCGCGTTCTGCAAGAAAAACGGCAAATTCCAGTCAACCTACAGAATATTTCTGATGTTTTTACGTTGTTCTGTAGATATTTTTTTGCAACTTTTTTCATAATTGGTTTGATTGATTGATTGCTTGGTAAGGGGTTAAAGAACCCCCGTTGGCCCTGATACTAGTCAATCAGCCAGTTCTCCCCTTTTCAGATACACGTTGCAATGTGGCAACGTGAGCTTTTCCGAGCTGCGTCGGTAGAACTTCTGGATAGTCTGGCTCTTTAACCCCCAGAGATTTCGATTTTTCCCAAAAACAAATTTTTAAAAGGTTTTTTTGTCGAAGAAAGGCACAAAAATGGTGGAAAACACCTCGTGTGCAACACAAAAACGGAAAAACACCAAGTTATAGAAATTTTCGTTCACAGTGTAATTGGTTGTGAGTTTTTCCTTGATCCCCGAGGATTAAAATCAGTTGATACGGCACCTCCAACCGCTCTTCCCGGAAAAAGCTATTTAGCTTTTTATCGCCTGACTTTAATGGTGGGAGGTCAAACAAAAACTGTGGTAATTGATTTAAAACAATTTTTATATATTTAGAAAAACAAGGCTAAATTCTGATCATATGGGGTTTGTTCCAACCCCGCAAAAAACCTTTTATTGAACTGTCACGCGCAAGCCCAGTCAATTTAACCACGGTGAATGAAGTGGGCTTCAGTGTGACCGTTTTTTGTGGGGCTGGAACATTCCTTTGGTAAACTCTCATTTTGGTACTAAAATTAAACCTGAACTAAATACTTGCGTCTAGCGAAACTCCGCTGGCGAACTTCTTGGCAGTGTTGACACATGAAACATGCCTTATTATGCAGGGACTCGGCGCGTAATTTGAAAAGTAGGCTTTTTTAAATAATGCATTTAATGTAAAAAAAGCAAATCATTTCTAATACGTGTCCGCATTTTTTCGTCTGAAATATAATTGGGAAAAAATAAAAAGGCAACTTTATTTAACAGGGTAATACCATGAAAAATATACTAACCACTAGGCCGACCAAATTATTACCCACATATAGGTTTTTATTAACAAATTTGTCCAAATATCCCTACATAGAAGTTATACATACATAATATTTTTATATATTTTTATATATATAATATATTATTATTATATATATATATATTAATATTATTAATATATATATATATATATATATATATATATATATATATATATATATATATATTTTTTAATGTAATTATATATTTCCCGGGTTTTTTCTAATACGTTGTTTAAAATTTTGTTTATAACTTCTACAAATAATTTTGACAAATTCGAAAGCCCTAATTAAGTTCTAGTCGTTAATGGTTAGTTCTGGTTAGTTAAAGCGGCTTTTTATTTTCTCAATTTTATTTCAGACGTGAAAATGCGGGGACGCATTACAAAGACCCCAAATTATTACATTAAAATGTAGTTTTTTAGGTTATTCGTTAGATTATATTAGACATGCGTCAACACTGTCAAGAAGCTCGCCAGCGGGGTGTCGCTAGACGCGAGTGAACTAAATTATTGATCCACAAATTAAGTTTAGCGATGGGCATATTCGGATGATTTTAATATTCGAATATTCGTATTCCGGAAGATTTTCATATTCGGAATATCATTCGACATATGAAACATTGACCGATCAACGTCAGTCGGTATTCGATACATTAGGCCGACCGCCAACCGTCGACTTACCCCGAAGTCGAAAGGTTTGCTTTCGAAATAACGAATTATTTCGCATAAATCAGATGTCGGAAGATGAAAAATGAATTATTTTGCTTCGGCTTTTAATTTCAGTCGAGTATTATTGGGTTGATGTTGTGTTATTGGTGGTGCGGCGGAAGTTTTGTTTTCGTTTTAATTCGTAATTATTGGTGTGGTGTATAGAATAGTATACAGTGGCCGCCAAAAAAGTCGACATTTTGTGGAAAATTTCTATTCTTGATATGAATGAACCGCGAATTGAATGAACTATCATCCGATAAGTAGCGGTAATATACCCCAGCTGATTGGAATACGAATATTCGAATATCCGAAGGAAATATTCGAATCGTTCGAAACATTTCTGTATTCGAATATCGTTCGGAAGATCATTCGGAAGGTTCCATCACTAATTAAGTTGGTATAAACTAATAAGTAAATATAAGTACTCGATTTAGTCCATGGACCTAATTGATTCTCGCGGTGTAAACTAGGCTGGTATAGTCCATCAAAATTGGTAGGCCTGGTCGTCCAATGGGGTAAAAAAAAGGTAAAAGGCGATTATTTCATAGATAGATTATCATAATTTGTAACGCAGTCAGATTTTTAACTGGTGAACTCAGTTTCGCAGTGTGGTTAGTCGGGAGGTTTGGATTTGGGCTTATTATGTGGGTGTTAACCATACTTCCTTGAATTTTTTATTTATGTAAAAAGTAGAATTATTTATAGCAAAATATCACAATAACTCTAAATAAACAAAATTTGGTATTTACATTATCTATTCGATTCTGTCAGACAGTACATGGTGAGACCCTCTCTGGTTTTCCACCGAGGTTTTCAATAAAAATTTTGACCACCGTGATATAAAAGTGGCTAGCCGCGCAAAATCTCAGCGATTGACGCGCAACCAATTTATCAATGACTGACAATTATTGCAACGTTACTCCGAGATCTAACCATTATTTTTATGCACGTTTATCTATCTTTTTCGGAACAACAAAAACGTTATATCTACAGAAATAGTTAAAATTATTAGATAAGGAGGTATTGCATGGAAAGAATCTTGAAATAAATATAGGTACATCAAAAGTGCAAATATCCACTGACTGTTTAATATCGCGATAGTGTGTTGTAGCACCCTTATAGAGCCAAAAGGGATATAACAATGCGATTAGCGCCCTCTGTACATTATTTGAAGTTTTAGGGGGCCGCACTAATTCCTTTAAAAAATTGTTATAAAGCAAACCCATAAAAATGGCTTTTTAAAGGCCATTTAATAGAATATTTCACAACCATTTCCATTTTGAACGGTTTGCACGTCTCCATTTAATTTTTCTCAAGATGCTTGGGCCGCCATTGTTGCATAAAGCAATTAAATTGCGTATTATTCCTTTCATGTGTAACTAGGATGTGTTTTAGTATTTTTTTCGGGATTAAGATATAGAAATTTAACATCTAGTAACATTTTACAGGTTAAAAATAAAAAAAAAAACATAAACAATACATTTTAATATATTTTTTTTTAAATCGAATTTTTTATTACTTTTATTTAAAGCTAAAACTATAAATTTTATCAGAAAAAAATCCATCGCAAATGAATTTTACATTCTGCATATGCGGAAATTTCCTAAACATGAGTTATTTATTTTAGGTGTAATATATAACATACACTCATCAAAAATTAAATCTAAGGAACAAGAATCAAATTTTCTTATAACTTTTTAGTAGATTATATACTTTGAATATTTCTCTGACTTGTCTGAAGCCTTTCTTGTTGAAGACTACCAACAAAAAATAGAATTTATAAGAAAATTCAGCAAAAAAAAACGAGAAATGAAAATAAATCACTTTAAAAAGTATCACAAATTCCATTCTTGTTCCCTAGATAATTTTGATGTGTATATATGTATATCGTAGATCAGTTTGTTTTCGTTTCCAGCGTGTTCATTAATATAAGATTATGGAAAAGAATCGGCGGAGGCGAAAAACAATTTCTTTCCAAGCTACTTATGTAACTGATATAAAGTATTTAGTCAGCAAATTACTGATAGCTCGCTGCCGGCTGGTGAAAAATGCGAATGACTGATGAGAAGCTGTTTAATCGAATATATAGCTATCTAGTGACATTGTTAGAGTATCTATAATGTACTCATATATCCGTTTTATTACTGATAAATTTCATAACATATTAAACCTCTTTTATAATGGCAAATTATAACTCTTTAATAAATTAGCTGTATAAAGTGCGCCTATTTTGGGTATAAGCACTATGTAAGGTTTAAGAGAACTTTGTATAAAACAAATAATAAAACATTAGGCTGGAAGCAAGTTGTGTTACTTGCGATGTATTTTATGTTTAATAGTAATTATATTTTATATTTGATTTATTTTATTTTTGGCCAATTCGCCCACCGTGTTTTTACTATTTGTCATTTCGTGAAAATCAAATAATATTTACAACAATGAAAAAGTATCATATACATATACCAAATAATTAAGTGTTCTAAAAATATAGTATAAAGAGGATGTTTTATAAAGTAAATATATTCATAATACAGGTTGGAAATGGCAACTCTGCATTAGTGTTAATTGGTATACTGAATTACAAAAAAAAAACAGCAGTGATATGCATTTTGGATCCCGTAAGACTCTTGAACAGTGCAAAACATCAAAATTGTATTAGCTTTAATGGGGAAAAGAAAAAATAAAATTTAATTCGACAAATAAAATATGTATGTTCATTTTCGTTACAGAATGATGCAAGCAAAAACAAATAGAGATAATGTTTCCCCATTGGTCAATAGCATTTGTAACCATGGTCACTGACTCTAGAGCAGTGCAATACATTTTTATTTAGTTGTTTCTGTTTTCTTCATTCTTAAACAAAAATGAAGTAGTCAGTGACGCTTAAGTGGGAAGTTTTTGGGAGCTGGTTCAATAAATTACACTGTAAAAATGTTTAAAATTAAAGTGGGTCGATAAATATTGGCTACTATGTATCAAATTTTAATCAAATAATTCTAAACATGTATGAGACAATGTTCCTTGGAAATCTAACAGCCGAGTGATGATCGCGTTGTTAAATTTAGCAATGGACTTAGCAATTGTTAAAAATTAACAACGGTTTAGAATGTTTAACAAAACGTCATTGTCAGTGATATTCAATAATTTTAGTAGGCAACTTGTCAAAATCTGACATTTTGTTAAACATTCTAAACCGTTGTTAACTTTTAACAATGGCTAAGTCCATTGCTAAGTTTAACAACGCGATCACCACTCGGCTGTTACATTTTTAAACAATAATATTATTGAATAAAAAAATGCTGGTTATATGGTACATACATATCGTAGTGTTATGCTATAAGGAATATATGAAATAAAAAAGACATTTAATCATTAATTTGCGTAGTTGTTAAACATCTATTTTAAAACCCTGTAATATAACATCTTTGTTCACCAATTTTAACCAGAACTATTTTTTTTACAAATCAGTTAAAATATTTTTCATATGTTGTCAACTTTATGCCGATCACTGAACATAAGTTTGACTTTATCAAAATCAATAATAAAGTGTAATTTATACGCTGCAAACCAATTTAATACATGGGATACATTTTTTATAATCCTTACCTTTTACCATCGCTGATGAGGTTTGGTTTAATTGTTTCACTTCACTAGTTTCATTATTTTTAAATTTTTTATTGCGTTCTGATTTTTTTGGATTGGGATCGTAGGAGTTTGATTTTTTTGATCCCCAACACGGCATTTTATGTACCATAGAAACCAAGATTGCTTATTAAAAACTAAAATACAACAATCAACTTCGTGACTAATCCCGAAAAGTTACGTCATTGAAAATAATAGCTAGACACCTATTTTTACTCTTAAAGATTATCTAATCTGACCATAAAAATGTCTGTAACAATAATTAAGATGGACTATAGCGTATATACGGGGATAGTTAATTATACAATAATTCGAAATCTTATGTAATTGCACTGGTCTACATAAAAATTGTCTTTGACCTGAAAATGTGATATATCTGTAGTATTTTATTTTCTTAATGTAGCTATAGAATTTAAAATTTATAATTAGCTATTATTATTTATTTATGCTCATTTGATGTTAATAACGGATAGCTTGGTAGAGTATCATCATTACTGCCAGATTTCAAAAACTTGATTTATCCGCGTAAATTTTGTAATTATGTTTTGGAGTTCCTTATGCTGCCTGTGTATCGTTCACCAGTTGTTATTTGAAGTTTTAAAAGGTTGTTTTTGCTCTTTTAGCATATTTTTACTGTAAAATATACAGTTTTTATTATGGTTTACAATTGTGAAGCCTGCTGACACTACCTGTACCACCCTTGTGGAAAAATCCTGATAAAAAAATGTTAGGTTCCAATAGAAATCGTAGCAGGTCTATCTGGATCAAAAAATGTTCAGATAGAAATTCTATTATAACTTAACTGATAAATTTTTATAAAAAAATTATCAGTTAAGTTTGTGAGTAATATTTTTAGCAAAACAATCATAATCCCATGGAAAACTATATAAAAAACAAGTAAATCCATTATTTTTTTCGTTAATCTGTAAGTATCCGGAATTGCTTTTTTAAAAACACAATAGTTTTTCATAACTTCCAATAAAACTTTGTATTTTATTTGGGTCTATCAGGCTTTTTTCCATAGGGACACGAACCCGATTTGCCTGTCCCTCAACCTTCCAAAGATTGCCAGAAGAATACTGGTGAAGAAGTAAATTTAATAAAAGTAGACTATAATAAGCCTGTTACCTCACAAGGTTTCCTATTTTCTGATAAATATATTGCTTATGAGTAACCACGTAGACTTTTGCAGGATGAACTCAGTGACCTTGCAGAAAGAGAGACTTAAATAAATAAAGCAGATTTACTAGGAATACAAGTAACATAATAATATATACTGCAACGGAATGTTAAAATTAGTTTATACAGAAATCCCCAGAATGTACTTTTTAAACACTAATGGCTTAATGAATGCTTTGAAGATTAAATACAATTCACAAAGGGAGGCTTAATTTTTTTATTCTTATCTTGATTTTCTCTAACTGTGGTAATGTAGGTGACGATGCATGGTGGAATTAATTCCTATTGCGTACATATTCTAAGAATGCGAAAAGTCTAAAGCCGATGGAATGCGTCAATGTTAGCAGACTACTGCTGGAACTTGAGTAAAAACATCTCTGAAAAATGATTACAAGACAAGCAAAAAAGAGAAATTTTGGTTTAAAAAAGATTAAATATTTTAAAATTATTTCTAAATTCTCAATTTTTCAAAGAAAGTAAAATAAACTAAACGAATCATTTTTTTTTAATTAATAACGGATTATGCTTTTTCATATTTTACCTAAAGTTTGTAGACCAGTATGATTTGTAAAAGATAGAAATATATATATATATATATATATATATATATATATATATATATATATATATATATATATATATATTATATATGTATATATATATATATATATATATATATATATATATATATATATATATATATATATATATATATATATATATATATATATATATATATATATATATATATTATATATGTATATATATTATATATATATATATATATATATATATATATATATATATATATATATATATATATATATATATATATATATATATATATATATATATATATATATATATATATATATATATATATCTATATATATATATATATATATATATATATATATATATATATATATATATATATATATATATATATATATATATATATATATATATATATATATATAGTCGATATCAACTGAAATAAAGTTGAAAACATTTTCGCAAAACTTTTAAATTATCTTTGGTCGGAAAACCAAAAATTTTGTCCAGTTCAATGCCTTACAAACACCTACCAGTACTTACCCTTGATTTATGAGCAGTCAAGTTCTGTTGAATAAAGAATCAATAAACCCCATAAACGCTACCTTTGAAAATGATCGTGTAGCCACAGAAGCGTCGAAAAAGCTGATATTTTTCTTTCCAGTCAAAAAGTATTTCTCATTTTTTTATCTTTATACTCTTAATGACATGTATTCCAAATCAAACGCTGTTTGGAATATGGGTTCTTTGTCTGGCAAAAGGCGCCACCCACAACTTTTAACATTGTTGACTTCATTTAAAAAGTGCCGTTCGTCGTATTATTGACTCCACTTTTACAAGGAAGCTTTCTTCTCTTGACCACCGACAAACTGTAAAAGATCAATCGTTTTTTATAGGTATTTTCTTGGCTTCTGCTCCCTGGAATTAGCTAATGTTATTCTTCCGTTAGCGCCTCTCGATGAATTTACACGATGTGCTACTTTTATGCATCCCTTTACAGTTCAACTGGACAGATCCCAAACTTCTTACGTTGTTTCCTTCTTGATCCCCATAGGGTTTAGGCTGTCATATACCGGTTAATGCAAATATACTCTTTGCATAAGTAAATAATAGTGTTTTTATTAGGCAGTAAATTGCTGAAAAGTATTTTACATGCAATTCCTGTATGGGATTATGTTGTAGTTGTTTTTTCTTTATTAGATTGGTATATCAAAGTAATTTTAAAAATAATCAACCACTTACTATAAACTACACATGTTGTAAAAATACCACTTGTAAAACCTGAAGCGATCTGAGATTCAGTAAAATGTATTTTGGCAAACATAAGTGGGCTGGTTTGTTACAGTCTCTGTATATTGGTAATTCAAGTATTGTGAATAAGCATTTTTCCAGATGTTACCAGAATAGTCCTTGTAATAGTTGAATTTTTTTAATGCGTATGCGTATGCCCCAACTTGCACCGTGTTTTTCGGACACTTTATTTACAAATGTATGAGCAGTGCATATGTTTATAAAAAAATGGCAATAAGACAATTTAAATATTGCCGAAAACTCATTAAAATAAGTAAGCCAAAGCACTTAGAAAATTTGTTCCAAAAAAGTTATTTTTTGAACTACTTTTCCTATTAAATTTATTACTTTTATTATTCCAAACAATTTTGAAAATATATCCTCAATTTCACTTTTTTTATTATTTAAAAATGGTTAATTGTATACCAAAAAATAATATTAATTAATACTTGAAATGCACAACACAATTTAGAAAACTATACATAAAAAGTATACTATTCTGTTAAAACATTAACATTTCGATAACAATCCCTAACGTTGCATACAAATTTTTTTTTGTTGTTCTCTGAGTTTTGAATGCCGAAGGTTGATCATAGATGTCACCTCCTTCAGGGCATTTCGCAAATATCCTAGGGTGGTTTTTATACAGCACAAGAGCGCATTATGCGGCACGATGCTCAGCATTGAGTTCAACTACCGTAATGCCTCGGATAATCGAGCTTCGGATAACTTTTTTGCTTTCTCCGAGAGCAAAAAAGTTTTCCCTTAGGCACAAAAAGCCCAAGAAGCTGCGCTGATTCCGGTAGCAAATCTAGCCGGCACCCAAGGATGAAGAAGATAATAATATTAAAAACTAATAATAAGTCAATAGAAATTCATCATCTATTTAATTTACTTAAGACTATCGAAGATGCTTTTAGGTCAAAGTGACATTATCCACCCGAAGATAGTTTTTTGATCATTTTTGCCCATTTTCTTAATTCTTCTGTTAAAAGAAAAACAAAGCTTATTGTTTAAATTTACTACTTCATAACAAGTAGACTCTTTTAATGTGTGCCATTTGCCATTTGCGCTGTGGCATTTTTTAATATACCAGTTAATATAAAACTTTGTGCCGTTTAGTTATCTATTAGGCAATTTGGCTTTTATCTCCTTACCTAATCCAATGATCGATATACTATATATATATTTTATATATTTTTGCTTACTCGTAATATTTCCACAATTTCCAACAATATGTGGTGAATTTATAACTTTTTCGTAAGTACCTTAAAAAATTAAATTAAAAATAATTTTACAACTTTTTTTAGGAGTTACGGTCAATAGCAGATCAACACAAAAGTGTTCATATTTTACCACTCGGTAAGTAACTTATTTTTTAGAGATCGAACGCTGTAAGAACAACACCGATACGTCACGGTCTCATATGGCAAACTGATATAAAACCGTGACGTATCGGTGTTGTTCTAACAGCGTTCGATCTCTACTATAATATCACACAAAAACAATTATATTTATATTTAGACAGTTCGTGTCCCGGATAAAAGTTACTACTTTTTAGTGGATCATGGAGAAGAGATTGGTTTGAAATCAAACTACATACTGTTTTCATTTTGTCAGTAATTTTTGATGCCGATATTGACATTTTTTAAGCTTTTTATAGTGTTTTAAACCATTAATATATATACTAGACACTCACCTTTTAAAAAGGCACATGTTTATAGCCCAGTTAATAAACCGGAAAATGCTGTAAAATGTGGAAAAGTTGATAACAAGCTCCGCTTTTAAAAATTTTTGTTTGTACGTATTCTGTAGATCCTCAGGAACATTCATCACCACTAACATCTGCCTTGTAATAAAATGAAAAATAATGAAAAAATTTTAAAATTCAAAATTTCATCTCGGAAATCGTCTCTCGGGAGTTTTCGGGGTTGCTGATTCTGAATCCGCGGTCAAAAATCGTGTAAGGGTGGTTGCACCCCATCAAAACCACCCCGAGGGGTTATAGAAATTTTAAAAAGGTAAAATTTTACCTCGAAAATTCTCTGTGAGGGTTTTTTGGGGTTTCTGATTACGAATCCGTGGTCGAAAATCAAGTGAAGGTGGCTGCACCCCCATTCAAACCACCCCTAGGAGTTACAAAAATGGGGAAATTTTAAAAAGTTAAAATTTTACCTCAGAAATCGTGTTTCGGGGGTTTTCGGGTAGCTAATTACAAATTCGTGGTCAAAAATCCAGTGAAGGTGGCTGCACCCCCATTAAAACCACCCTTAAGAGTTACAAAAATGGGGAAATTTTAAAAATTTAAAATTTTACCTCAGAAATCGTCTTTCGACGTTTTTTGGGACCGCTGATTACGAATCCGCGGTCAAAAATTAAGTAAGGGTGGTTGCAGCCTATTACAACCACCCCTAGAAATTACAGAAATGAGAAAATTTTTAAAAATCAAAATTCTACCTCGGAAATCGTCTTTCGAGGGTTTTCGGGGTCGCTGATTACGAATCCGCGGTACAAAATCGAGTAAGGGTGGTTGCACCCCAATAAAACCAGCCCTAGGAGTTACAGAAATGAAGAAATTTTAAATTCAAAATTTTACCTCGGAAATCGTTTTTCGGGGGTTTTCTGGATCGCTGATTACGAAGTCTAGTTACCACAAACTTTCAATATAATATGCGCGCGAATTTTGGTTTTAAAGTAGGTAAATTATTAAAAAAAATAAATTACGAGTGTAATAAAATCGTTTTTCAACTTTTCTTTAATTTAAAAAAAACTGGTACATAAAATAGGCTCTAAGTGGCTAAAACACTTAGTTTGTAAGGCCAGAGCTAGAGAAAAAAATAGGCTTACAATCTACAAATATAATTAAAATCAACCGTAATCAGAATCGTTTTTGAGCATTGCTGATGCAGTATTGGATCCCTTTTCATCTTCACTTATATCTTCTTCTATTATTTCTGCCGGGCAGACTACTTCATTTTGTGTTATGTCAATAGTTGTAGGTGGCTCGCGATTAGTGCAGGTAGAACCGTAACAAAATTTACACGTTTGTAAGCAGAATACGACATTTTTCCTGCAACCACAAGCTGCACCACAACCTGTTTGATATCCACATGTTATTGCATCCATAATACTTTTTGGCGTGGGTGAATCTATCATTCTTATGGGATGCAGGACGCCATCCATAACTTTTCAACCCCAATCAGTTGGATTTAATGTTACATTTGTATTGTAATCTGGATCTACTAATAATCCTATCCAAGTGTTCATTTGATCGTAAACTCTTTTTAAATGTTTTTGAAATCGTTAGCAGCGGGAGGCAATGTGGCTATGTTAACTGTATTTTTTTGCTTGATTTGATGTTTTGAGCATTTTATTTAAACATAGTATATCTGGCACGGCGCAGTTTTTCTTTACCAGTCAAATTTTCACATGATTTATCCATTTTGCAGTTGAATAATTCCAATAAGCATTGGATTCCACCATCTAAAAAGTAATCTATATTCTAAACATGCTCCCTAAACGAATACGCAATATTACGTATATCTATTAATTAATTCTGGGGTATCTCTATTCAAAATATAAAAAAACACTTTCTTACCGCGATTAAAAAAAGCTGACGTGGTATCGCAACCAGTAAATGCATGAGTAAAGAAAATACGGTTCTTTGCATTTGCATATTCTTTATTCAAACAATTCGTTGAAAATATTTTTTGATCTACAGTTCCGCTGCTGCTTCTTGGCTTCAAAAAGAAAATCTCCCATTTCTGTCACTACTAGGGGTGGTGTTGATGGGGTGCAACTACCCCCCCACACGATTTTTGACTGCGGATTCGTAAACAGCGACTCTAAAAACCCCCAAGAGCCAATCCCGAGGTAAAATTTTGAATTTTCAAAATTTTCCCATTTCTGTCACTCCTTTGATTGGGTTTAACCACCCTCACATGAGTTTTGGCCGCGAATTTGTAATCAGCGACCCCTAAAACCCCCCAAGAGCTAATCCCGAGGTGAAATTTAGAATTTTCAAAATTTCTCCATTTCGTTCACTCCTCGGTTCACTCCTAGGGGTGGCTTTGATTAGGTGTAATCACCCTTACATGATTTTTGGCCCTTACACGAATTCGCAACTAGCGATGCCGAAAACCCCCGAGAGACGATTTCCGAAGTGAAATTTTGAATTTTTAAAATTTCTCCATTTCTGTTACTCCTTGGGGTGGTTTTGATGGAGTCCAACTACCCTCACACGATTTTTGGCCGCGGATTCGTAATCAGCAATCCCCGAAAACCCGACAGTGGAGTCTCGATGTAAAATTATGAATTTTCAAAATTTCCTCACATCTGTATTTTCTAGGGGTGGTTTTAATGGGGTGTAACCACCGTCACACATTTTTTGACCGCGGATTCGTGATCAGCGACCCCAAAAACCACCGAGAGGCGATTTCTGAGGTGAAATTTCGAATTTTAAAAATTTTTCAGCAGTTTTACTAGTGGAGATTATTTGGGGGTGGGAAAACTACCCCTTATTTTTTCATTTTTAATTGCAAGGCAGATGTTAGTAGTAATGAATGTTCCCTAGGGTCTACAGAACACGTAAAAACAAAAAAATCAAATCGGAGCTTGTTAGCAAGTTTTCACATTTTCCGGCTTATTTACTGGGCTATTAAATGGAAAATAAACTCACAAATGGGAGATGGGCACACTTACCCTAACAAACATCCACTGATTACTGATTAATGTGCCCAACTTTCGTGTGTGAGTTTTTATATCTTGTTAGAATTGTTTGTTTAAATATCAGTGACTAACATACGTTTTTTTTTGATGGTTTAAATCACCATCAAAAGCTTGTAAAAGTGTCAATGTCAATACTTACCAAATGTCAATGAACTGTATTTTTATCACAGCGTACAGTGGTTAAATAAACTTAGTTTTAAAGACAATACTCAATACCTTGTTAAAATTAATCCTTATTTTAATGAAAACGTAGGAATTAATTAATCCTGGGTGTTTAAAAAACAGTGAATAAAAAGGAATATTTTATAATTTCAATTCAAGTTTATTTTTTAAAATTTAAAAATTATTATAAATGTTTTTTTTTTTTAATTAAACCAACGCATTTAAAGTGCCGCTATCCAATATTTGCTTTTAGATTCAGGGCATTAAAACAAGTATGGCATCACGCCTACAGATTTTTTTTTGTCAAGGGGCGTTCAAAAACTACGTCACGCTGAGTTTCACCTCCCCTTCGTCACACCGCGTCACACGCTTTGCCATCCCCCTATAAATATGACGTCACAAAAGCTGGACCTCCTCCCCCAATAAATTGTTGGTTCTGCAGAGTCACCGGTTGCGTCTTGCGTCCAACCACACTACTAGTGCCGGTGCCGAAACAAAAAATAAGTAAATATGATTAGTTGTATTAAGCTATTGTAACGACAATGTATACATTAATAGTAATGACTACACACTTAATACAAATAACTTTTTATCGTGACAGAAAAATAAAATTGAAAAATCAAGAAAAAAAATTAAGGAAGAATTGTTTTATGAACTGCGCTCGTCATGTTTCCTTAGATCTCCTGTCCTCTCTTGTCACACTAAGCGATACCCCTCCCCTCTATTATGCGAACGTATTTTATGTACGACCCCCAACGATAAAAAAACAAGTTTGCTTGTTTCTATTTAAAATCACGTATTAGTTGCTAATGTGATTATTTCTAGTAACGAAAACGAAAATGTTAATGCACAAAGACCTAAATGTTGAATATTTTTATTTGAAATTTAGTTAAATAAATAAAACTAAATTTCTAAGCGGTGTTATCTAATAACTTTTTCCCCATGTTTCTTCCACTTCTTCTAACTCGGTTTTTGACATTTGATAACGCATAATTCTTGCCGGTGTAACAGCAGTCACTTGAACAGTGTCAAAATGTTTTTTTTATGTTATTCGACATGCAACATTGAATATATTACCGGAAGGAATTTTTTTTAAAATGTCTTAATAAAAAAAAGGGCTATTTGTTTTAAATTTTTTTGACCACCCTTCATATAAATATTACACTTTACCGTTAAGTTTTTTTACAGAGTTATGTTTTATGTTCAGTTTTTAGGAAAGTCGATAAAATATTTGTGCTTAAAAATTATTACCGGCATCAAAAAAATAACACTACCGCTCACTTTTAACAAAGTTTATTAATAAAAATATATACTGCCCAAAATTTGCCTCTGAACAAATCGACATCTGCCAAAAATATCGATCTAAAATATAATTTACAACAAAAACATGCCTGTTTAAATACTATTTTAAACATTATATAGCTATCAAGAATATGATAAATAAAATTATTACATGAACTTGATTTTAATAGGATTATCTAGTTTTTTTTTTTAATGGTAACCTCTTAAACACGATTACGATAAAATCAAGACTTTTATCCAATCTAATCTTTTCAGCTCTTAGGACGATGTAACAATTTGAATTTGTAACGAAAATTTTGCTACAATGATTTTTTTCGTTTGTGAATTTTCAAATCTGATCTGATCTGCGAAAACCTATGTATCTGTTAATTATAAAATGCAATATAATTTTTTTAGATGTAAAAAATTCGGATACATTCGATCAGTTTGCCAAAGATGTAGAGTGTATTGTTGGTGAAGAAGGATTAAACGTTT
This sequence comes from Listronotus oregonensis, assembly GCA_019359885.1. Taxonomy (NCBI): domain Eukaryota; kingdom Metazoa; phylum Arthropoda; class Insecta; order Coleoptera; family Curculionidae; genus Listronotus; species Listronotus oregonensis. Next base: position 19,781 of record JAHBCN010001206.1, on the reverse strand, counting down.
TGTTTAACAATGCCGGGTATTCTCCAAAATCAACGAGAATTCAGTTTGTTAAGGCTGAACAACTTTCTGAAACATTTGCAGTTAACACTATAGGTCCAATTTTATTAACGAAGGTAAGAATATGAGATATGATAAATAAATATATTTGGATTAGGCCAGTTTACAGTTACTGGGGGTATGGCTAAAGCCAAAAAAAAATGCGTTGGTCATCTGTAATGTAAGTTTTGTCGTTTCATATCACTAAGTCAGAAAACTTTACACTTTTTTTTTGTGTTTGTTTTCGGTTTTTTTAGTTCAAAATTGTTCTGTTAAGCGTGCAGATTTATGCCGCGAAAGTAGTGATTTAGTTAAATAATTTAATTAACTTATTGCAACGTATATTGGTCTTGTTTCTTTAAAAGTGTTAGACAATGTTATGATTTCTATAACACTAAAATCTTGGCCTTTTATTGTGTGTTAATTGATACACAACGTACCGGTTAGTGATATATCTCCAACCGTTTTTAAGTGATAACTTAAACTATTCTTAAAAGCTACGACCTTATATAATATCCGTGGTTCACCGAAGCTTGACTGACTTGTCACGGTTCAGCAACGGCAGCCAGGTATTCGGAATGTCTACACTAGGTTTGCTAAATACATTTTGGTTGTTTGCAATTATTATAGCATCTTTAAATTTTATTTTCTTCCAGTGGGTTTCTGTATAAATAATTTTTTCTTCCGACCATTGTATACGGTGTTGTTTTGACCATGCGTGTTTGGCAATCTCTGATTTCGACGTTTCACCTCGTTTCGTATGTATGTTAACTGTAATTTCTAGTGGTCTTTTTGTTTTCCCGATGTATACTTCACCACATTCACAGGGAATTTGGTAGATACCCTTATTTTTTGAAACATTGTTGTCCGGTCCCGTCTTAGTAAGAATACTTCTCAGAGTGGTTTGGGATTTATATGCTGTTTTAATATTATACCTATTCGCTATTCCGCGGATCTTTTCTGAAGTTCCTTTAATATACGGATTAGTCATAAATATTTGGTCCTGTGAAGTCTTGATCACATTGGAATTTTTTTATCTTATTTTAATATTTATCGATTGTTTCCTTAACCAATCTCTCACTGTAGCCGTTTTGCTTAAGATCCCTAGTTATATTACTTATTTCGGCTTGCAGAGATTCCTTGCTGTTACATAAGGTCACTGCGCGGTTATATAGAGTACGTATGACTCCTTGCTTTGTTTCGTTACAGAGATTGGAATTCTGGTGTAAATATTGTTGTTGGAAGAAAAGAAAATTTAAATAAGCTGTAATAATTGCAAACAATCAAAACGTATTTAGCGAACCTAGTGTAGACATGCCGAATATCTGGCTGCCGTTGCTGAACCGTGACAAGTTGGTCAAGCTTTGGTGAACAACGGATAGTAAATAAGGTCGTAGTTTTTAAGAATAGTTTTAGTTATCACCTGAAAACGGTTGGAAATACATCACTAACCAAAACGTTGTGAATCAATTAACAAATAAAGACAATGGAAGTCCAAGATTTTAGTGTTATTGTCTATTGGTCTTACTACGCGTTCACTTACGAAAGCTGTTCACCGCAGATTACTGCAAAACGTTGCTGCTATGGCACGCAGCAACGTTTTGCAGTAACTGAAGTACAGTTTTAAAAACAACAATGCTATATAAAAAACTTAAGCAAAAAACAATTTCCATAGGTTAAAACGACGCGTAAAATTTTGTAAGTAGCTTCATAAAACGTCATCATAGGATCATAGAGAATATTGTGTTTTATTTAGTATTGCCAAGAACATTTGAAAAATGCTTCGATAAAATAAATTACTCCCTATATCTATAAATCTAATACACTAATCGATTAAGTGAATTTAACAAAACAGTTTTGGAATTACTTTTTGCTTCCAGTACTATATACATACATAGACAATAGTGTCCGCAATCGATTAGCATCTTCTTGGCGTCGCGACGCCCGGCCTTTTTACTTTCCATCATAAATAACGCGGTCTTATTATATTTACAACATTTGCAGAACTCATTTATAAAAAATTGGCGTGTCAGATTTTAGTTAAATACCCTTTATTACCAATTTTTGAATACAAACTATATTTTACACTTATCTAATTTTTAATTAACTTTAATTTTAGGCATTACTTCCAATTCTTAAAAAAGCTGCTTTAGTTAACAAGGATAAACCATTAGGGAGTGACAAAGCTGCTGTTATTAATATGTCATCAACTCTAGGATCGATAGCATTAAACAATGAAGGTGGATTATATCCATACCGATGTTCGAAGGTCAGTTTATTATACGAAAGGATTCTTAATGAAATGTGAATTATTAATTATTTTGATAAAGGATAACATGACACGTAATCTTTTCGTGATACTTTTTTGACAAACGATAGCTGGATAATTGAAACCTTACAACTACAGGGTATTATAAATCATAAAGCACTTTTGGTAGTGTATTTTTAGTGACAATAATATAAATGTTATATATACTAACGGCCGAGTGATGATCGCGTTGTTAAATTTAGCAATGGACTTAGCAGTTTAGAATGTTTAACAAAACGTCATTGTCAGTGTTATTCAATGATTTTAGTAGACAACCTGTCAAAATCTGACATTTTGTTAAACATTCTAAACCGTTGTCAACTAGCAAATTGTTAAAAGTTAACAACGGTTTAGAATGTTTAACAAAATGTCAGATTTTAACAGGTTGCCTACTAAAATCATTGAATAACAATGACAATGACGTTTTGTTAAACATTCCAAACTGCTAAGTCCATTGCTAAATTTAACAACGCGATCATCACTCGGCCGTAAGTGACATAGAAAATGCAACACCGTCCTGTAATGTTGAGCACAGTTTTACGCTTTATAGGTCTACTGATAAATAGGAAGTGATTAAAATTTGAATTCAAAATTTTGCAAAATAGCTGAGATATTCCACCTTAATGTTAATAATGTTTCGAAGCTCTTCTGTTCGCTACACATTCATTAAGTCGTCGCGGCATTGATTGGATTAGGTGATTGATGACTTTTTGGTGTATTGTATCCCAGGCCATCTGAATTTGATTTCGTAGAGCCTTCAATGTTTGTGAAGTGTGCGGTGAATTTTGCAACCTTCTTTTCATCATATCACATACATGTTCGATGGGGAAAATGTCTGGAGATCGAGGAGGCCACTAAAGCAAATTTACAACGGACGCTTCTAAAAAGTCTAAATTAACAGGTGCGACATGAAGTGAGCATTGTCCTGCTGATAAAGTGGATTTTGCAATGTTTCCAAAAAGGAAAGCAGATGTGGTTGCAAAGTTTCGTGGATATAGCGCTGGGCGACTGCGAAACGTCCAATTTGTGTTCATTCCAGGTAGCATGACTATGCTACCTTGAATGAACACAAATTGGACGTTCCGTCTTTCACCACATCTCCTTTTTACTCTTGTACAGCCATCATGTATGCCCAAACAGAATCTGGACTTACTGCTGAATACGATTATGTTTCATATTCTATTCAAGTCTCTCCCTACTCCATACCAATCGTTGCCGACGATGCTGTGGGATCAGAGGTAGTACAAGATGGGGACGGTATGAAAACAGTCCAAAAGACCTTATTCGGCCATAAACTGTCCTCATTGTTATTCCCCTTCCGGCTGCATCAAACCACTGGTTCGCAACTGCCCTTGTTGTGGAAAATCAATCTCTAAGTGCTAGTTGCCTCAAATAACGATCCTGTCGCACGGTAGTCTGTCTTTGGCGTCCAGTACCTCTAACTCGTCGATTTCGGTGTTCTTGGAACCACGATCGACAACATCTCTTTACTGTAGCTTCGATTAGCAAGTTCGCTAAAAGCTAATCCGGCTTTCGTAACCCGATTACCCGACCCCTCTTAAACTCGGAAAGTTGAGTGAAATTAGCGCAGATGCGAACTCTAGGCCTGATAATGCAATGAAACAAATGTAACCAAACCAATCCAATACAGAAAAATTACTGAATATTAAGTAAACATGTTCCTACCCAACTAACATTTTTTGTTTTATAATGGTAACGGTTACGTTTTGATTACCTATTTTATAAAACCTAAGAACCTATCAATGGTTTGCGAAACGTTTTCGTTACCCTTATAAAACCCCTATAGAACTTAAATGAAGAATCTTATAAAGGTAACGGTGACTAAATTTTAATACCATATAAAACCTTTACTCTCCATTTATTTGTAACTAAGAGGTTGTCGTTACCTTTATAATCCTTAAATAAGTTTTATAGCGGCAAGGAATACATTTTCGTTACCGCTATAAAACCTTAATATTCCCTTTAAAAACCATTATAAACTTCCCTACCTACAATGTTTATAAACACCAAATAAAAAAAGCCCCCTTTTAGCTTCATCTCCTTCTAGATCGTTTCTTTACAATATATTATATTTCAAGCCCTTGTCATTATTATTCTGCTTCTACTCTAAAGTTGACAGGAATGGATTTTTATTTTGATATTATCAAAATGGTGTATTAAATAATTATTGTAACAAAGGGCTCTCTAAAAATTTATTTTTGTAAAAACCTCAAAATTAAAATTATGTCTCATGATTGGTTTTTGCAAATAAACTGCCCAACATGTCTTAACCCCATATTTCTGAAGAAATACGTCTTTTAGCTTCAGTAATATAACTTAAAATGAAATATTCTTCTTTTTTTGTGTAAATATTAATGTTAATTCGAACACAAACATAAAAATAGCCTCCATATAAAAGGACGCCATGTTCGCCATTTCGCTTTTTAAACACCTATAGATTTATACATATAAGCCTTAAAGTAATAATAAACACCTTTAAAACTTTTATAAAACTTACCTGTGTCTTATAGGAATATTAATCTTTCAATAAAACCTTAGGTGCTTTTGTGCTACTTATAGTTTTATAAGTTACCAAAAAGGTATTTATAGAAACCTTCGTTACCGGTATAAAACCAGAAGTAACAGGAAAACCAATTGAAAGCTATTAGCAATGATCGATATGGAGTATATATATTTTTGCATTAGTTCTCAAATATCAAATGTCAATTGCATGACCATAACCCCACTTTTAAATGTTGTTTTTGGTTATATTAGCTTTTGAAAAACGAGTGTAGCCTTTATTTGAGGAAATAGCCCATTGCCTAAAATTGGCTTGTAACATGTTTTTTTTTTCAATTGGCAATTCGTAATTATTTTTTTCATTAAAATATTGGTTGGCAATTCGATGTCTACATTCTTCCAAAGGTCCCCTTCCTTCTATCGGTGGTGTTGAAGTATTTGGCAATTCTTGAAAGGGAAAGTCTTAAGTTTTCATTAAGTTATTTGGTCATCGAACTCACTGAGTTTCCATTTTCAATTTTTTTCTCTCCTGTACATGAAAAAGTTGCTACTTCCTTTAAGTTTTATAAAAAGGTTTTATAGTCCTTTGAATATTCCCTTCTTACCAGGTTTATAAGGGTTTTGGTAAGCTATAAAACCCCAAGAGTAAAAGATTTTATAATAAGGTTTTTTAGAACGCTATAAAACCCTTTTAAAAAACTTTGAGGAAAGTAACCAAAACAAAAGGTTTTATGGTCTATAACGGAAACATTTCGGATGAAATGTTATAAAACTTTGAGTATTTTGGTATTTTCTGGGGTCTTACAAAACTTGTAACGCAATAGTTTTCTTATAAAACTATGAAAACTATCTAAAAGTTAAGGACTATAAACCTATTATAAATATCCGTTACCGAAAACTTCAATGTTAGTTGGGTATTGTTGGGATCCTGATATAACAAAAAATGCTTTTACAAAAAAAGTACGGTTCGAAATGCCGTCAAAATTTTCTCATCGTAGGTATACTTCCACGATAGCGGATGTGTTTTATCACAATCCAATAAATAATTCTAAGGGTTGCATTTTCTATGTCACTTAGTATATAAGCTAATTCCCTAGGATTATTTTGTTTTTGAAATATATTTTTTGACGTTTTATTCCCAGGTGCTACCCAGTAGCTAAGCTTTTAAGCTTATATATATATATATATATATATATATATATATATATATATATATATATATATATATATATATATATATATATATATATATATATATATATATATATATATATATATATATATATTAAGTAAGTCTGTGAAGTGAGACCCCCGTTTATTGCATTAAATATTTAAATTGGGAAAAAATGTTTTATACAAAAATATTTTGGTTTTTGCTGCTCTATATTTTGCAAATAACGTTATGTATACAAGTGTATCATAAAACTTACAAGAACAAAGTTATTTTTTTAAAGGACTTCCTATATTTTTTGTTACATTTTTGTTTTCTTAAAATTCTAGATATTTTTTATTCAGCACATATATCCCTATATTCAACTGTTTTCGAGATATTATATTTAAAACAAATTTAGAAGGAAAAATCCGCTCTATTTTAATGTTGTTTAACGTTTCTATGGTTTCAGCGGTTTTTTGAGAGTTGCATATAACCCTTTTATATGCTTAATAAAAAATGTCATAATGACAGTTTTAGCCCCGTAAAAAAAATGTTTTAATAGTTTTTTCTTGGGTTTTACCTATTTCTATTCGTCATGTGATGTCTATAACTTATTATTATTACTATGCTGTTTTGTCACTCCAAAAAACCGCTAAAACGGTTCGAAATAAAACAACATTAGAGATAAGCGGATTTTTTCATTTTCTATTTGTATTTCACTTAGAATATCGTAAACTAATTGAATATAAGGATATGATTTTGCCAGATTTGAAATATATTTTTGTAGAAAACAAAAATGTAACAAAAAATATAGGGAGTCATTTAAAAAAAATAACTTTATCCTTGTGCAGGGTTTTTGGTACACCCTGCTACATAACGTTATTTGCAAAATATAGAGCAGAAAACCAAATTATTTTTGTATGAAACACTTTTTTCTAATTTGAATATTTATATACAATAAATGGGGGTCCCACTTCACTGGACTTACCCCGGTATATTATATATATATATATATATATATATATATATATATATATATATATATATATATATATATATATATATATATATATATATATATATATATATATATATATATATATATATAATTTTAAATTACCCCTGTAGAATATATATTTTATTTATTCTGATGTTATACTTTTTTAAAATAGCTACAACCAAATCATTCTTAAATAATTTTTCCAAATTAAGGCGTATTTGTAAAATTTAACCTGATTTACATTTTTTTAGCTAACCGCCAGGGCAAGTAGCTAATATTGTTCATATAAAAGTCCTATTTAACATAAGTTTTTTTTTTAATTAGTGTTACGAAACACACATTTTTTATCTAATGTTTTTTTGAAGTACCATGTGCAGGGGCAAAGATATTTAGTGTATAAATAGGATTGGGACACCCTGTATGTCGATTTTTTTACTTTCATATTTAATTTAAAAGTACCTAGACCACTAAGTGTAAGGCTTGCATTTTTTGGGAGCTTGGAGAAATATGCCAACAATACCTCTTTATTTAATCATTTTACGTATTTCTGTTGACACCTTCCCACCACATTACGGCATTGTTTAAGTAAACCATAATTTAAACATATTTTATGAAATGTGAACTGTGCGTAGTGTACAAATAGGTATTGCTATTTTACATGCTATTTTTCAAAATAACCGTATAAGAATATTAAAACGTGAGTTTTCTATAGAAATTGTGCGAGAAGAATTTACTTTTCTGGTGGTCGTTTCCGCACGTTCCGTTCGTAGAAAAAATAAATCTTTTTTTTTTTAATTTTTAAATTGCTTGTATTTCTTTAAGGTATTATTAGACAAAGGGTTATTCGTGTTTTCTTAAATACACTTCTGGTATTTAATTAGGGAAAAATGACGTACAAAAACTTATGAGAAATAAGTGCCAAATATCTTTTTTTACAATACAAAATTGTCATTCTATATTATACCTGCTAGATATTAAAAACTCACCCTTACTGCTCGTACGGCTACCGTTAGAACCACTTGAAGCCATTTTATAAGTAATTTAGTAACTTGTTAAGTCGAATGTCTTAATACGTGTCTGTTCTTTAAAAAAAAGCACATAACACTATGAGTCGGGTAATTGCAACTACGAAGTATATATACATAATAATCCCAATATTTGATTTATTGTGTTAGGTTTTTCACCGAAAGTTTGTCCGGGAATGACTGCGTTTGACACAAACAAGCTTTAATTATTATTTATGCTTTTGAAACCATAATTAAATAAAAATCGACCATGTTTTTTTGTTCGATATGTTTAATAAGAATAAAGAAGATTTAGTTTTCCCAGCTTTTGATATTTTTCCTATTTTTTTTTTACTTGGGACAGTGAATAACGAAGGCGAAAGACCTAAATATAGTAGTAGGGTGGTTTCTTAAGTAAAGTAAGATGTAGTTTATTAACAGAAGACTTAAAGATTTGATGGTTTGGATGAGAAGAAACCAACAAAGTGGAAAGTTTCCCTCTAAATGGAATGTAAATGAATTCGGGTTGCTTTATTGGAAGTTGCTAGGGAGAAAACAGTAAGCCGATAAAATAACTATAGAAGAGCGCGTCTCTCCCGCAGCTCAGTGGTTGGCAAGAGAAGTAAGCTCTTTCTTGTAAAAATGGGGTCATTAATAGGATGAAAGGCTCTTTTTTTGAATGGAATCAAGAATGCTTAAGATTATGGAAATGACATTTCCAACAATTTGAACAGTATTTCAAGCAGGGTTTGTTTTGGAATACGTACAGAGTATACGGATTAGGAGCGAAAAACTATTTTCTGGCTTGAAGGAGAAATCCGAGTAATTATAGATAAGATATGTTTGTACAAATTAAAGTCAATTCTGACAGAACCGCTCGAAAGGTCAAATGACTTTATATTCTGAAGAATTTAGCTATTAGTAAAGGATAGATGTAGATTGTTTTAGCGACAGCAAAAATAATTCTGTTTTAAAGCATTAAACTGGACAAGATTTTTGATGCTCCATTACAATATTAATAGAACAAATTGGATTTTTTAATATGTATTACTAAAAATAAATTCCTTTAAAAGTATAATTATATGTATTGAATTGTGTAGTTTTTTTCTGGCATTAATATTGCTTAAATTCCCCTTAATAAAATAAAAAAGAAATTTAAAAATTTCAAAAAGCAAATGGACGCTTCTAATATCAAAGTGTTTTTTTTTTGTTAATATAATTCGTATTTTATTTTTTAAAAAAGAGGTTACTTAAAATAATTTTATTTTACAAATAATTTTAACTTTTTCAAAAAACAGTGTGTGTTTCTGTAGTGGCAATACATTGTTTTGTCTTATTTGACAAAGTCAATTGGCTGCATTATAATTTAAATAAAAACTGTGAAAAAAGGTAAATTTTTAGTTTTGCGCGTATAACTCAAAAACTATTAGAGATATCGCGATGGTGTTATCGGACTATTTTAGAGAATTAAAAAAACCTACAAAATGGTTTTTTATAGAGCCTTTTCCGAGCATTTCTTGCCGAGAAAATCCGGAAAAATTCCAAAAATTGTCCTTTTTTTCAAAAAATTGTGTCTCCGGTTTAAAGATTTAGGAGTAATTTTTCGAAAAATGATAACTGATAATATGAGATTTAACTACGCAGAAAGGGCTCATCAAAAAATTAAGGACTTTTCTTGCGAGGCTCATCATTTTAAGGCAGATCAATATATTTTAATTCTGATTACGGCATATGAAAGTCGAGATCAAAATCTTTTTCTTCAACGTAGAGAAATACATATTAATCCGGGTAAATCTGTAATTTACCGTAAAATGATTTTGGAAGGTCATAAATCAAGATGAAACCTTTTGCATTTTCTTAAGAAACAGATCAACTACAAACTGTCGGAAAGAAATAGTGGATCCTACGAAGAGGGTTTTTTAACCTTTTACCCACCCAAGCATTTAGGAAATAAATCGGAAATTTTTAAGTCCAGCAGATATCGAGAAGCGGTTTTCTGCAGTGTGTTCAGAAAGCCTCCAGGAAAAAAGTCTATATGGTGTGGTTATGCCATTTTTCGAAAAATGCATGCTGGTGCAATAAATGCATTTTGAAATATTATATAAGAACGACTGGAAACTCGGAAAAAACGCTCGAGAATCGTTTCTCGGGGGTTTTTGGGGATGCCGAATTTAATTCTGGCATTAGAATTACTCTGGGGCGCTCGGGGTTGGCTCTGCGGGGGTGCCTATGTGAAGATATTGCAGCGTCCATGAAAATCAGCCGAAAATCGTTACTCGGGGGTTTTCGAGGATGCCGAATTTAATTCTGGCATTAGAATCACCCGAGGGCACTCGGGGTTGGCTCTGCGGGGGTGACCAGGTGGTGCTTGGGAAAGAAATTGCAGCGTCCATAAAAATCAGCCGAAAATCGTTACTCAGGGATTTTACGGGGATGCCGAATTTAAATCTGGCATTAGAATTAGCCGGGGGCGCTCAGAGGTAGCTCTGCGTGGGTGATTGGGGAGAAATTGCAGCGTCTATGTAAATCAGCCGAGAATCGTTACTCGGTGGTTTTCGAGGATGCCGAATTCTGGCATTAGAATTACCCGGGGGCGATCGGGGGTGGCTCTGCGGTGAATTGTAATGAAGGAAGTGAAAAATCACCGCCGCGGAGCGACCCTTGAGCGCCCCCTGGTAATTCTAATGCCAGAATTGAATTCGGCATCCGCGAAAACCACTGAGTAACGATTTTTGGCTGATTTTGATGGACGCTGCAATTTCCGCCCTAATCACCTCTTGTGCTCCCCCGAGCCACCTCCGAGCGCTTCTGGGTAATTCTAATGCCGGATTTAAATTTGGAATCCCCGAAAACCCCCGAGAAAGGGGTTTTGAGCGATTTTCCGAGTTTTCAGTCGGTCTTATAATATTGCAAGTAATTATGCAATTGCAAAATGTATTTATTGCACCAGAGTGTATTTTTCGAAAAATGGCATAACCACACCATATACATATTTTTCCTGAAAGCTTTCTGAACATAATGCAGAAAACCGCATCTCGATATCTGCTGGCCTAGAAAATGTCGTTGATTCGGTCGATTTTGATCTAAATACCTTGGACTAACATGGGTTGTTTGGGCCACTGAATTCAAATATGATATTAGAAATTACATTTGAGGTCTCAGAAGGGCTAAATTTACTTACCCTTTTTTTACCCCCTAAACCCCTTAAACATACATTTCCCAAAAAAAAGGTTTTTTTTTTCATTAAAACCTGTAGTAACAATAAAAATGGGGAAAAAAACTTTTTTTAGCGAAATGTATGATTTAGGGGTGCCTGTTTTAGCCCTTTTAAGCTCTCAAGTATAATTCCTAATGTCATATTCGAATTCGGTGGCCAAAAAAGCCTATAAAAGAAACATTTTTTTGAAATAGTTTTGTTTGGGGGGTAAAAAGGTAAAAAATGGGTTAAAAAAACCTTTTCGTAGGATCCAAAATTTCTTTCCGACAGTTTGTAGTTGATCTGTTTCTAAAAAAAAAAAAAATCATCTTGATTCATGACCTTCCAAAATAATTTAATAGTAAATTACAGATTTACCTAGACTAATACGCATTTCCCTACGTTGCCTAGCTCCCCCACTACCGCTACTCTACTCTGCTTCGCTCGCCGTTTTTCGCGTTTTGCACGACTTTCAGAAACTTTTTTTGACCGATTTCGCATCCCCTAAGCAAAAAAATCAAAATATGGAGAAAAATATTTTGATCTCGACTTTCATATGCCGTTTTCAGAATTAAAATATATTGATTCGCCTTAAAACGGTGAGCCTCGCACAAAAAGCCCTTAAATTTCTGATGAGCCCTAAATTAAAAAGTATACATCGGCAAAAACCATTTTCTGCGTAGTTAAACTACATATTATTAGCTATCATTCGGGGAATTACTCCTAAATCTTTAAACAGAACGGAGATATAATTTTTTGAAAAAAGGTCAATTTTTGGAGTTTTTTCGGATTTTCTAGGCGATAAATGTTCGGAAAAAGCTCGACAAATACCATTTGGTAGGTTTCTTAAATATCTAAAATAGTTCCATTGACACCTTCGCGATATTTTTAAAATCTAAAAATTGATAGTTTAAACAATTACTGTAAAATCTGGGTCCAAACAAAATCCTATTTATCATGTTTTAACAGATGGCATACAGTTTTTATTGATTAGTCTAAGGACAATTACTAGTAATGACAAATTGGCTGGGTACCAAATTACCGGGATATTTCATCTATTTATCATATATATATATATATATATATTATATATATATATATATATATATAGATATATATATATATATATATATATATATATATATATATATATAATTAAGGCTTGGGTATGAGGTTTTCTGTATAATTCAAACAACAATATTTCTTTACGTTTCGCTACATGGAGGGCTTTTTCGAAAGATTTTTTTATTATATTTTCAAGTTTTTAAAAATATCATCTACAAAAAAATATATCATCAGCAAAAAAATAATAATCATTTGTAAAAATTATGCAGTCTAAATTATTTCATTATATTTACGATTTAAATACTAACATTTTACAACTCAACATATAACATATAACATTAACATTTTAAAACTCAATAACAATTTATTTTATTGTTGTCAAAAGTACGTTGAAGAAAAACATATTGTTGATCAATAACAGGTAGATGCACACTGTCGGTAGCAAGGATGAGTATTTTAATTTAATGAAAAAATATTTAAGAAAAATTTATAAATACGAAAACAATGATGCTTATGCTATGCTTTAAGAGGGACAAGTTTTAATTTTTTTAGAGGTTTTTTTCTATAAAATTCTTTTAACTATTTAATTAAATTATAATATATTTGAGGTTGTCAATGTCTGTTGTGTATATGAATCATTTCCTTTATAGTAAGTTTATGGGCAAAATCCAGTTTTTAGTTTCTGTAAAGTAAAGGTATGTTTGGTTTCGTGTTCGTGTTTGTGTAATGCGGTAGAAGTGATTTTTGGTATTTGTGACCATTTAAACGATTGTTAAGATGTTGGGTTGTCCTTAAATATTGGTTTGGACAATTTGAACACGGAATTGCATAAACAACATTTGACTTTTTTTTGTGAGGTGTTTGACTTTTTAACTTTGTAAACAACTGATTTACTAAGTTCTATCCTTTGTGACATACCGTTATTTTATGAAGAATATGTTTAATTTTTTCTGATAAATTATTTGTATATGGCATAGCAATATATTTTTTATCTTCCACGTTTTGTTGTGTTATATATATATATATATATATATATATATATATATATATATATATATATATATATATATATATATATATATATATATATATATATATATATATATATATATATATATATATATATATATATATATATATATTATATATATATATATATAACACATTTTTTAGGTTACAAAATCGTTAGATTAAAAACACATGCGTCAACACTGTCAAAAAGCTCGTGAGCCAAAATATCCGGGGTATCCCTAGAGAGAGAGCGAGAGAGAGAAAGAGATGAATTCAAAATAAAAAAAAGAATTTGCTTGGGTTTTTAATCATTACCTAATAACATTATAATTAAACGTTTTGTCTTGCGTTGCATCATTTATGTTCAGAGATCTTAACACTTTGATTCTAAATATTTTATTCACTGTCTTTGCAAAAAGGATTCCTAAAATTTGAATTGCTTTTATTTAAATATCTCATTCTGTATTCGAATATATCGTAATATTTTTATTTTATAGACCTTCATTATCCTTTAAAACTCAATTAAGTGCACGTACTTCTATCCACTCTTACAAATAGATTAGTTGTATAAAAATATAGTAGATAAAGGATAATGACGCGACATTAATGATGTTACAATATTGTAAACAAGCATATTTTTAGATTGCTTACTTGCCTGTGCATATTTGATACCAATGAAAGGATAATTACGAATTATAACAGGACTATGACTTTGCGTAATTTTGCAGGATATAAAAGATAACTATTTATTATTAGGGCTAATAATACATATGAATAACTTTTTATTGTGAAATATTAAAACAAAGAAATATAATGATGTTGGACAATTTCGCTGAATTATAAGGACCATAATGATTTTTTTATAATAATATGACTAATTACGGTTTACATAAATAAAATTATAATTATTAGTAAAAGTAAGAAATGTTTGGATTTTTAGCGACTATTAAGGTTTTGGTTTTGTAATGGCCTTATTTTAAAGAATATAGCTGTCTGGGCCCAACAAGTAGGTATACGGAGCAATTATAATCTAACTGAGCACATGACTTTTCAGGTATTATTTGTTTCAAAATAAGGTAGACTGACTTCCATTAAAATAATATCTTTATATTGCCTTCAAAAATTTTTTATTGCCCTAGCCCAGTAATGGACAAAATAGGGCACGCGGCCCAGCTCCGGCCCGCAAAAGTATTTAATCCGGCCCGTAAAAATATTTAATGCAGCTGGTAATTGGCTGTTTTAATAAAATTTTGTAAAAATTTCCAATAAATAATAGGTTTAAATATAAAAATTGAAAAACGTCACGTGGCGTATTTATTATCTGGGTGAAACTAAGTATGACTCCCATATTATTAAAAATAAGATTGGGTAGACGATGTAGTGTTGACATACCATCCAGGAAGGAAAGACGAATAAGTATACATAAGGTGGAGGATCTGATGGTGTTACAGATATTACTTTCAATTGGAGCACGTACCGGTATTAACTTTCAATTCCTGGCTAACTCCATAACGTAGTACATAAAGTTCCTTGAAACATTGTCTTTCAAGAGTAAACTTACTTAGATGGTTAACTCACCAAGTACAATTTTAAGTTTACTATTAGGTAATACTTTAAAATCGACTTGATCTTGAAGGCCTAAGTGTGTTTACAATATTTGACCTTGACCTTGACCTGAATAGTCTACTAGGTGTATTAGCTCATCGACCTTGAATTTATGTGTGTTAGTGAAAGGGTGTAAAGGATAAAGGATTCTAATATAAGCGAGTTTTCAGTAATTAAAAAGGCATTACTTGCCCAACTGTGCAGATATACAAATTTGTGTCTGTTGCGTGATTTGTGCAAGTATTTGCTTAAGCTTTTTTCTCTTTAATACTAAATAATATATTTTTGACTATTAGTGTTACTATAAAAGCTTTAGAAAAAAATTAATAATATGATTATTAATAAAGTTGATATATTAAAAATGTTTTTATATTGAACAAAAAAAAAAAATTCTATAAATAGTCGATTTTAGTAAAGGGTTCTTATAGCGTTGTCTAATTAAGTAAATTATAAAACATTTAGAGTATTTTTGCCGAATTATGTATCAGACAATTAGTCGGATAATATTGTTTTGGCAATAAGTGGTTATACCAAACGCATAAGGTCTAGTATGTTATTTATATCATTATAGATATCACCAATCCAAGGGATACCATAATTATGCTTGGATGATTGGTGACATAGATGTGTCAGGGGTGTATAAAGTTAACTGCGCAATCTGTAACACGGAATCTATTAGTCAGAGTGTAAGAAGTAAAAATAGTTGAAAAACACGGCAATTTCCACTTATTGTATAGATCAAAATTATTCTATAAATTTAAATAGTGGTAAATTACCTTTCAGTAAAGGTAAAAGACTAAACCTGCATAAACAATGGGATGGGATTTTTTAGGTAGAACCATTTGTCGGGTGGTTCTGGTTTGGACCTTTTTAACTAGTATATTTAGTACTCTTGACAAGGTCATAATAAGGCGAAAATATTACAGAGTAATACTTTAGTAAATTTTAAAACATTTAAAAGCTATTTTAGTTACTTATTAAAAAAATATTTCACATCAAACCAACTGCGGGTACAAAACAACATATTTACTAATAGCCCAGTAACTGAAAATCTGAAAGTACCCAAAACTATAAATAATAGTATATTTAGTACTCTTGACAAGGTCATAACAAGGCGAAAATGTTACAGAGTAATACTTTAATAAATTTTAAAACATTTAAAAGCTATTTTAGTTACTTATTAAAAAAATATTTCACATCAAACCAACTGCGGATACAAAACAACATATTTACTAATAGCACAGTAACTGAAAATCTGAAAGTACCCAAAACTATAAATAATAGTATATTTAGTACTCTTGACAAGGTCATAAACAGCGGCGAAAATGTTACAGAGTAATACTTTAATAAATTTTAAAACATTTAAAAGCTATTTTAGTTACTTATTAAAAAAATATTTCACATCAAACCAACTGCGGGTACAAAACAACATATTTACTAATAGCCCAGTACAGTTTTTATTTGTGACGTAATTCTTAGATCTTTGCGGATGCTTTCGAGCAAGAAAAAGTTTATCACGATTCCGACGTTGGTTGGCTGAAAATGCTCCCCCCAAAGTCCCAAAAATGAGTTTCCCGCGAATATCTGCTAAAATATGTGGATTAGAGAATTTTTGTTTAGGCAAAAATAAAGATCACCTTGAAATCTACAAAAATGGTCCTTTCGCAAAAACGGCCGTCGAAAAATCCATAACATTCCACACTGGATAGATAGCCGGAAACGGCTAAAAAATACAGATGGGCAAAACATTTTTTCTGGGATCATTGAACACTTGCTAAGGTCTCATTATAAAAAAGAAATGTTAATAACAAACCATTTTTTCAAAAAAATATTAATAAATTAATGAGATACTCTCAAAATATTGTGAAAAAAAACTTTGACCGCTTTTTTTAATATACTAGAAAAATCATAATGGACCCAAACTTATACGCAATGATAGGTGCGGGTTTTTCAATTCTGATAAACTTTGAATGATTAAAAAATGTACAGGGTTATCCAACGAGGACCAGACAGTCCGCTTTTTCGACTCTATCTGTACTTTTATATAAAAAAAAGTGAAATAGCCATCCTATATAATTTTTTCCTCCGAATCCGAAAATGATTAATGTAAAATAATTGAACATCAAAAAAAACTGCTAGGGGTCATTTTAATTTTTTTTAAATGGAATGCCATATTTTTTATGTGATTATCAGATTCCTCGTATATCTTTTGATCTAAAATGATATTTTTTTAATTCAAAATGGTCCATTTTCTGCACGTTTAAATCGAAAAAAAATTCGTCTACCTTGTCATTAACACCTGAAATATTGATACGGATACCTGTTCACTCTTTAACGGTAGTGTCATTCAGACAACTAAAAAAATAAAGTTTAAAAGTTGTATATATTTTTCATGAATTAGAAACAAATACCGTTAAAAAATCAAATATTCATTAGAAGACCGTCTACACATTGTAAAATTATATTACAAAAGAGAAGAAAATGCTCGAGAAACGCAAAGAAGATTTTTCGAGAGTTTCCAGAGACGCATTTCAGTGGATACATTTCTAAGAATTAGGACTATTTGAAGAAACAAAAACATTGAAAGATAGGCGAAGAAATATAAGAAGACAAAACATAAGAAATGGCGCAATTGTTCAATATTTTAGGATAAATCCGATGAGTTCTATTCCGCAGGCAGTACGAGAAGTAAGGTATGGCTTAGAGCTCCGAAGGGTCAGTTATGGAACACTTCAAAGAACTCTGAAAAAATTTGGTATCAAACCATATTGTATCCTTTCCGTTCAGTATCTAACTTAAGAACAAAAAAAAATCGTTTTCGATTTGTTGCTTCGATGTTGATGAGAGCGCAAGACGAGGACAACTTATACAATAAAATATTATGGACTGATAAAGCGTCATTCACAACATCAGGAATCTACAACCGGAGAAATACAAATTACTGGGCAGCAGCTTACCCTCATAAATATGAAATGATAAAGGTTCAAGGTAGGAGCTCGCTTAATGTTTGGTGTGGGATGTTAGGAAATCAAATTATCCGATCGCTATTTTATCGTGGATCTTTAACAGGCCAAAGATACCTTCAGTTTCTTCAAAACGATATCGAGGACCTCTTAAAAGGATTGCCATTTCAAATCTACAATAATATTATTTGGCAGCAGGATAGCGCTCCACCTCATGCCGTTCGAGAAGTAGTAGTATATTTGAAGGGGCGTTACAATAAGTGGATTGGCCGTAATGAAACACTTTATTGATCACCAAATAGCCCAGATATCACACCAATGGATACATTTTTATGGGGCCATTTTAAAAACGTAGTTTATCAACGGCCCAATGGAAATATCGATGAGCTACAGCAAAAATTGTGAATGAAATTGACAGACTTAACCAGGATTAGAATATTATAAGGGACTCTTTGAAAAGACTAAAAAGAGGGCATCGGTCCTGTTTCGAAAACAACGGAGGACATATCGATCATTTATATTATTAAGGTGTCTGGTGTTCTTAAGTTTAATTTATAGTTTTTTCTTATGGGATATTTGTTTTATATGTTATATTGTTTTTATATTTGTTTTGTATATACTCTACAAATAGAGTCTTAATTCTTAGAATTGTATCTATTGTATTACAATGTGTAGACACGGTAAACAAAATTTTTTTCGATTTAAACGTGCAGAAAATGGACCATTTTGAATTAAAAAAAAATATTATTTTAGATCAAAAGATATACAAGGAATCGGATAATCACATAAAAAATATGGCATTTCATTAAAAAAAAAAATATCAAAATGACCCCTAGCAGTTTTATTTAATGTTCAATTATTTTACATCAATCATTTTCGGATTCGGAGGGAAAAATTATATATGATGGCTATTTCACTTTTTTTTATAAAAGCAAAGGTAGAGTCAAAAAAGCGGCCTGTCTAGTCCTCGTTGGATAACCCTGTACATTATTGCGCGAGTAATGGAATATTGTCCGCTCGCTTATAAGTGAATTTATGAAGATACGGCATTCTAGCGGCAGAGCGGCAGCTGAAATGACTTTTGGGTCCCGTTATCTCTAAAAATATCGATTTTTCGAAAATAATTATAAGGACCATTTTTGTAGACTACAAGGCGATCTTCATTTTTTGTCTACACAAAAAGTTTCCAATTTGTATATTTTGGCATATATTAGTTTTTCGGGCCTCGAGGGGCCATTTTCAGCCCTTTCCCACCTCTTAATGTTGATAAACTTTTTTTCGCTCGAAAGTATCCTCGAAGACCTAAGAATTGCGCCACAAGGCAAAACTGTACAGATTTATTTACAGCTTTGTACCTTCGTTTACGTTTATTTTTATGTTTTTTTTAGGCTGCACTTAATATGGCAACAA
Organism: Listronotus oregonensis; assembly: GCA_019359885.1. NCBI lineage: Eukaryota > Metazoa > Arthropoda > Insecta > Coleoptera > Curculionidae > Listronotus > Listronotus oregonensis. The sequence continues at coordinate 510 of JAHBCN010001206.1, read as the reverse complement.
AATCATTAAGCATTGATTTAAAGAAAGATGATATTCTGGTAACGTGCGTTCATCCTGGATGGGTTAAAACTGATATGGGAGGAAGTAACGCACCTATGGCAATAGAAGACAGTTGTTCTAGTCTTATTCAATTTATTCAAAACCTAAATGATAAACATAACGGTGGATACTTTCAGTGGGATGGTAAAGAACTTAAGTGGTAAAATTTGGTTTGCGTAAAAAGCAGTAAGATGCTTGACTGTTAGACAAACACGATGAGTTAGTAAAGAAATATTATTTACAATTTTTGTATAAAAAATAAAGGTATTTTAAATGGTATTTTTGCCTAGCCAATACATATACATTTGTTTATATATATTTTTTAAATTTAAATTTGTATATAGAATAATTATCTTAAATGTCTAAAAAGCCATAGTGTCGATGACAAAAGGCAAGTTACCTGATGCTGAAAATAAAGAACTTATTCTACAAGTATTTTTATTTTAGTATTTTTTCCATTCTAGAGTTACT